>VZSC01007507.1:305076-332602 GCA_013398225.1 Steatornis caripensis | reverse complement strand
TCGGTTCTGTCCTGGCCCAAACCAGGACACCCTGATTCTTCCCCTGTTTAGAGAAATGTCTGTTTACCAGATAGAATGTTGTATGTAATGAACATACGGTGCACTGTACAAAAAAAAATTAATTTCCTTTTAATTTACTCCGCACTGTTCATGGTGAAATGTTCAGCGGTCTTTATATCCAGGTAATGCTTGCTTTCATACACGNAGCAAAGTTACTAGAAGAAAATCGGTTCTGTCCTGGCCCAAACCAGGACACCCTGATTCTTCCCCTGTTTAGAGAAATGTCTGTTTACCAGATAGAATGTTGTATGTAATGAACATACGGTGCACTGTACAAAAAAAAATTAATTTCCTTTTAATTTACTCCGCACTGTTCATGGTGAAATGTTCAGCGGTCTTTATATCCAGGTAATGCTTGCTTTCATACACGTAGGGCACTGCTTCATTCATGGAGATACTTATGTTATAAAGAAGCTAGTTGCATTCAATGGCATATAGTGAGCCATCTGGAAATTAAGTGAAGAGTGTGTAAGCTTAAGAGTAAAATTGTCTTTACAGAACTCTTAAGTTACACACAGAGGTAGGCACAGGGGTAACTGATTTATGTACAACTACAGTGGGAGAGCAACTTCAGAGTTCAACTGAGTACATGTATATACAAGACAAAACCTGCCATTGGGGCAGGACCTAGCTGAGGTATGGGTGTGTTTTTCTCCTTCTCTAAATATTTTGACTTTTCTTTAGAGCACCCAAAACCTTATTATATTGCTAAAAACAACAACAAAAAATTTTTTATTAAGGATTCAGGACAAAATAATGCTGTATTCAGCATTTTGCAGGATCTTTGCTATATCTCTTGCTTCTGAAGAACAATCCTTGTCCTGCAGCACTAGTATTGTTTTAGCAACAGATTATTTTTATAAATAATACTGTAATGGAAAAGAAGAGGTTATGCTGTTAATTTTGCATAAAGCTTCACATATGCTTAGGTTATGGATGTTGCAAATACTGCCTGTGCTTAAACATAACCACGTGGAAGAACATGAGGAAGAACTTCTTTACTGTGAGGGTGCCCGAGCCCTGGCCCAGGCTGCCCAGGGAGGCTGTGGAGTCTCCTTCTCTGGAGAGATTCAAACCCGCCTGGACACATTCCGGTGCCCCCTGCTCTAGGCGAACCTGCTTTAGCAGGGGGGCTGGACTGGGGGATCTCCTGCGTGCCCTTCCACCCATTGCCATTCTGTGATTCTCTGGTTTAAAGGAACAGTCTTGCAACTGGAAAGTGGAAAAAGAGTTTATTTCGAATCAGCTGAGTCATGTGGTAAGTGAGTTGTGTATTGATATTTGTTTATCAGAAACTGCACAGGATTTTCACTGAGACAATTTCCCAAAGTAAAAAATTAAAATATTTATTAAAGTGACACGTATAACAGATTTGAGATTGCCGTTGATAAATGCACTTGCTGAATAGCACTAAATATTTCTATGCTAGCAAATTGTTAAGTAGAATAATATTACCCAGGTGTCTTTCACATGAATCGAAGGCATAGTTCTTATTGAAAGAGTCATCCCTGCTAATGGGGAAATGAGAATGACACAGATCTGTCGATCCACCCAGTCTACTGGTGAAGTGTCTCCTCTTGTCAGTAATGTTTCAAGAAGGCCAGATTTATACTCTTGACAAGGTGGGGCTGAGTCATGTGTTATGTGCTGATAGACTTTAAACAAGATTTGTTTGGTGGGGGTATTGAGGTGCAGTTGTTGTTTGGTACAATGGCAGTTCATTCTTTGGGCTTATAGGGAACAAAACCAGACTGCAAGGCCCCCGCCTCACCCCAGATGTCATTCAATTGCCTTGGTTGCTGTGACTTATGTGTCAAATGCTGAGCCATAAACCTTAGGTTCACCTTATGCTTTGATAAGATAATTGTACCTGTTGCTCATCAGGACTTAGTCATGTACTCCATGCAGTTATGTCCTTGTATCTTACTACAAAACAAGTCTTGTAATTCTCCACAAGGTGTTGAAACTGTTCAACAGGATGTTAAAAATGTTGGTTTTGCTTGGAAACTCTTAATTTTGGGCACCCTTCCTCAAAAAAGAATTTTTAATTCTTTTTAATCTTCCTTTACTGATTATATTCTTCTATTGTAATTTTAAAAGGGACAATTTTCTGCTGCTGCAGAAAGTATATTTGCAATAACCAGTCTATTACTCACAAAAAATACTGCATCACTTCACAATCATGCCATAGCAATTATCACTATTGTGGTTCACTTTTCACAAGTTTAGAGGCACTTCTTTAACTGATTTGTTGAGATCATGTATTGTCATCCAGTTTCTAGATGCAGTGCATGCAGTCTTTGTAGTGTACTTCACAAAAGGTTTCTCATAAAATCCACTATTTTTTTTTCCCCATGACCACTTAACAACTTCAAAATTAAGAATCAAAGTTCATAGCAGTAATCTTCTTTTGTCTCAATTCAGAAAATTTAAATATTTACAAAATAGGCTTTGCATAAACAAAAATTAATATCATCTTAGTTGGACAATGATTAATTCTTTAGTGACAATCCACACTAGTTTTAAGTTACAATTTGGGGTTCTTTTAATTCTAAGTCAACATCTTGAAAGAACACCTTCTATTTAAATAAAAGTAAATCTGCAAATGATAAATTAGGAACTTAAAACAGATGATCTAACTTGGATAAATTTTTGAGACTTGAAGATAATCTAACTATTATTTCTGAAATGCATTTATTATATGGACCAGGATAGAAGAGTCCAATAGAAGGATTAGCTCATGAAAATCTCAACAAGTCTTTAATCAGAAACAACAACCAAAGTGGTGATAAAGCTGAATAAAGGAATATATCTGTTTAGACTATCTTCACCAGTTGAAATATGGTGTATTCAATTTGATGTAAATCACATGGAAAATAAAGGTAGAGACCATTTTAGATTCTTCACACACATCAACCTATTCCAATACTTCTAAGTCATTGCAACACTGTAGTTTTGGCTAAAATGGTTCCACTTTGTATGCAAAATAAATGAAAGAGTATTGTTTCTTTTAGCTATTTTCCAGTGCAAATGGCAAACTGGAAGACAGACAAGAAGGCCGGATGTATGAATAGTGGTTAAGATTTACTCTTCATTGGATGTTTGTGAATACCTCAACTACAGTCACATTTCAGTTATGAAACTCAACAATAAATATCAAACACGCCATTTTCCTATGCCTGATGAATTGATTTTTTTTTGTCTGTTACTATGGATGCTGTAAAGTTTATCATATTGCTAAGGTACCTCAGCTATAAGACTGACAGCCCCATATTCCTGAGTAATAACCACTCATGTTTATGATGAAAAATACATATTGCTCCAAAACCACAAGTGTCCTCAGCACAAAAGGGTATAATCTGTTAAAATTAGATTTTTAGCTTTGTGAGCGGGTGCAGGTCATAATAATCACAAGCACTTTGTCATGTTTAAGTCATCCCCATAGCAGACAGCTGTGCAAATCCCATGCAAACACACACGCAAACACACACACACACACAGAGACCAGCTTATTAAATAGAAGTATTCTGAGGTAAATCTTATGTTATGCTGATTTATTTTCTATTCATAAATCAGTATTTTGATCACAATTTGAAAGTCCTCTGGAGGAAAGCAAGAGTCACAGTCTTCTTGCTTTCCTCTAGATAAGAAAAGTGCCTTTTGCATAACATTTGAGTTGATTAAAAGATGTTGAAACATTTTCAAGTCAATTACAATGTGTAAATTTATAAGAAATCGGGGCTTGTTTCTGAACAGAGTTTCAGATTGGCCTCTGTAATTATTACAAGAGGACAGTAAGCTCAGTTAAGGTGAAAAGCTAGCAATAGGCAAACAAATTTGCAAGGAGAGCACACAAAAATACAGAGAAATGAATGCCAAGTTGTTGTATAACATGTACTCCTTCTTCGTTCCTTGCTTAAGATCCCTTTGACCACAACAGACAGTTTCAACTAAGTTTGACACTCTGTGTCTCATGGAGTTCCTACATGTTTTATGAAAGCAGACAGCTGAGCAGAGGGGAGATTTTGTTGTTGCCGTTTCTGAAATAGAACATGCAGTAGCACTGGTATTTTTATTAAATCCACATGAGAGAGAGAGAATCATTGTAAACGTGAAGCATGAGATATAAACTCTCACAAAACTTGTTCTGTTTACAGTTACAAATGCTACCTTGTAGCTTAATGTATAGGCCTGATTCCTCTCTCAGTTTTACTATTTTTACATCCAAGTTACACCTTTGACCCCAGGATATGTTCACTAACTACATCAGCAAGAGGGAACTCCACTGTCAATACTTTAATTTACATACTATACAGATAAAGAAGAATACATTCATTTTTATTTCATTATATCTTGTAGGAACTGTCAGACTCTAGGCACAGTGACTTAGACTTTTGAAAAATCTGATAATGAGAAAAGCCTTATTCCAGTGTTGGCCCCATTTTCTCAATGTCAGGGTAACTTCTCTGTTTTGCTCCTCAGACTGAGCAATGTGCTTTTGACGCGCTGATTGTAAAGCACTTCAAAGATCCTTTTGAGACCACACTGGTAAAATTTCCCTCATGCCCAGTCGTTTCAACCCTTCTCACCATATGTTATGTTCTCCAAGGGGAAGTCTGTATAGCTGGGTTTCTTTGACACTCCTTCTCACTTACTTTCTCACTTAGGCTGAAGTCACAGTACAAAGTTTTCTTTCCAAATCAATTTTATTTGAAGGATGAAATAGAGAGTGGAACAGTGCTGAATAGCTTCTGCAATCTTATAATTACTTTGAAAAACTCACTTAATTTTTTTTTTAAAATCACCTATTATCTGACCGGAAGTTTCCTCTACATCAAATTTGGTTGTAATGGGAGAATAGTTTGAATAAGATTTGAATTTATATTGCATTGGCCAGAGGAAGGATTCACTGCCCTTAGTATCTTGTAATACTTTTTATAATTTACAAAAGCTAGTGTTCAAAGAGACGACATATTTTTTTCAGATTCTTTTGTGGGCTTCTACTTCAGTATTTCTTTTTCCAGTTTAAAGCCGCATGTAATTTTTCCTGCCTGGTATGCTTTCCGAAGACAAGGATTTAAGCGAAATGATCTGTAAGAGTGCATTTGCTGTTTAAAAACCCCCACAATCCCCAAAAAACTTTAAAAATGTTGGTGTGTGTGCCTTTGACCAAGCAGATGATATATGATCTCTCAGTAACCTCCTATTCTGCCAGCTTCACCCATGCACACAATTTCCTTATCAGTAGAAAAGAATTGTGTGGGAGTAAAAGGGAGTAATTTAATTTGAAGAGGCCCACTTATTTTGTTTGAGTATCGTGAAGTATCTAAGCACTGATATCAAAAGCGTGGAGTCATATTTCAACATTATGTAGTTCTCAGTAGTTTTCATTTTGCTTTGTGTTGTGTTTCTATCAACATTTTGAAAGAAAAGACACCTTTTAAATCTCATATACCAGAAGAAGTCTAGCAAATAGCCACAGAAAATACTTGGGTTAAAGATGAAACCTCTAGTTTCTGAACCTTCATTTCCATGCTGTGCAGGACAGTTGTACTGTACTAATATTCTAATTTTCTGAAGAAGTAGAATGGTTGTCAATGAAATTTTAATTTTGTTCTTTAGCATGGAAAAGCATTTCATCAGATCTAAGGCAGCGATTTTGAAAGAAGGAAGATCAAAAGTTTTGTAAGAACACTTAAGCATTTGCCTATGAAAATTTTCCTTGCTGTGCCTGTTTGTTATTTTAATAGCGATTAATAAATAGCCATGAGGACAGATAACAAAAAGTAGCTTTTTAGAATTGTCACCTTACAGAAATTCTCTTCCTTAGGAGGTAATTTCGGTTGCTTTTACTATGAAATTCCTGACTTCCTTCTAAACGAAGAGGTAGAATCTTCCCTACAGCTAATAAGGTGCTTAGTTCTCAGACAAGATTTCCCAAGTAAACGTCTTCAGTTTCCTTCTGTGATTTGTACCGAAGTCTTTAAAAAACTTGTTAACCATCTGGCGATACAGATGTGCAAATTTAAAGTATTATCAGCTAAAGTTGTTCCAGCTTTTGACAAAGAGAGTCATATAGCCATTGAGATTGAGATAGATAGCAAATTAACAGCTACTAAACCTGAGAATAAGAAAAAACACAGGGGGTGACCACTTAATTATATGAAGTAGGAAGATTTAGTAGAGGAGGTCTTGCTATTAAACAGAGAGTTCAAAACTCTCAGTTAGAGATGAGTTTGAAATAAACCCTCTGAGTGATGATGTCTAGCTGTTGGATAAAACTAGAAAAGCCAAAAGAAACACAGAAAAACTCTTTTTCACATGTTTCCACAGACTTATTGTGCACATACTAACTTATTCTTGGGCATGCTGTGAATTTCACTAATGATGCTTTTCTTAGTTATAAAGAAGTTTATTTCCTACTTTGCCTTCAATGTCTTTAGAGGTATTTTTGATGGAGCAAAATTATTTCTGCACAAAATCAATAGCTGAATTATGAAGGAAAGTCCATTTTGAAACACATGGAGTTAAGATTTCTGCCTTTCTCTGTAAGACCTTTGTGCATGGAAAAGGAGCAAGCATATTGATTTAAGGTAGCAATGGTTCAGTCGAAGTTAATAAAAGTTTCCCAGAGCCCTTCTTGTCAATGTCTTCCTCTTTTCTTCAGAAACCATCCAGTAATCACAGTGAGAGAGACTAGTATCATGTTTGCTCTCTTACACCTAGGCTTTCCGTTCCTAAGTCTAGTGCTTTCTTCAGGTCACCTTAAAAAAAATTATATATATTCTTACATACATGTGCCTCTGATACTTTTAAGTTTATAAAGTAATAATGGTAGCAAATCCTAGCTAACACTAAATACGGCTGTTATTTGAGTAAGCAAGAAATCATGCAGCCTTTACTCATATCTTAATGGAAATAGTAATTTAGAATTGCAGTAAGGATAAACACCCAAGAACTCACATTCTTATGAAGGGTTAGTGAAGTTCTCACTAAAAAGTCAAGAAAAATCACCATCAAACAGTTTGTCTTTGCATATTTAAGCAACCTACTGCAAATAATATTAACCCAATTTTTCTCAGCAGTGGAAAAAGAATCAAACCCAAAATTTTGATCCAAATTTGTTTTCAAATTGTATATTTTTAGTTTATCTTAAGCTACATTTGTGATCAGTAATTGCAATGGGGTGACTGTTTAATTTTTTTTTTTTAAATATAATTCTGTCCTCATTACCAAAGGTTCATACTGATGAGTGACTACTGACTGTGTAAACCATATCTGAATCTCACTTATGTGTTCTGCCAGACCATGGAGGTTATGATTGCTAGGCCTGGAATCTGATTTTGAATCTCATCAGATTTTGAACAAGATTTTTATAGCTTAGCTTTCATTAAAAAATGATTTTATTTTTCAAAGTACAATATTACTTAGTTTAGTCGATTCAACAGGTTGCTAATTGAATGATAAATAAAGAATAAAAAAAGATCAAGCAAAAAGTTACCTCTCTTTTCTTTCTAATAAATATCTCAGAATAATATTTTAGGCCAAATGCAATGAATTGTCTTCAGAGGAAAAAAAAAGAGAAAAAGGGTGCTTAACAAGCACAGAAATCTGAATGAAAACAAAAATGCTTGACATTCTTCAAGTAGCTTAATTCCATTTTATTCAAAGGACCATGGTGCTTAAAACAGCAGGAACTGCTGTAGGACATCACTTAAGTACAATACTACAGTGAAATGGTGAAGGATAAGAATTAATGTGGAAAGTTAACAAATTCATTTTACAGTATCATCTTGCATAAGAATTGCAATGACTGGAAGTGAGCCAGGAAATGTCAGTTCTGGATAATTGCTTAAGCTTTGAACAGGTTCAAGACAGATCAAATTAAAAACCATGGGTCAGCATGAAGTAATAGGTACATAAAAAAATAAGATTAATTTGCCTGTCCCCTTATTTAGCAGTTTAGTTGCTCACACATGCTCCAAACTACCTGTTCAAAAAGAAACAAGCTTGTTGGGATGCTGGTGCTGGTTATACCCAAAGAGAGTCAGGAGTAACTGTTCTGCAAGCATCTAAGAGTGGTAGTTCAAGGAAAAACGTATTTCCTTAAGGAATGGGTGGTGATGGTCATACTTAGCATCGTGAGCACAGAATAAGCTACATTAGGCCATCATTACCCAAAAATAATAGAACTGGAAACCACATTCTCTGTTCTACCCCCTCCTAAATGAAGTCAAAGTTTCTCTTCCCTCTAGAAGGACTGATGAGTCTCCTGTTTCTGGTTGGTTGACAGTCTGACTTTAGAATAAAATACAGCTCTTCAGGTTATTTTGGGGAGCAAGGTTTTTCAGGGAGGGGTGCCAACCTGTGCAGGCTGAGCAGGGCATCTACTTCAGAGCCTGGCACTGCATGGGTACTGTGACTACCACCACGTTGTGTTAGGAAGGATGCATTGGAAATAGCTGAAGAAGCCTAAATTCCCCTCCATAGAGGGGAGGTCAAGACACTTAATCTCAGTACTTTGGATCTTTTCTTAAGACCTGATAATAATTAATTATTTGGCCAAATGGGAAGGAGGGTATAGAGGAGGAAGCGACAGACTGTTGAAAGTGCCCAGGCTGAACAAAGCAGAGCCATCTCACATTTTCTGGTGTGTGCACCTGTCACTGTTGACTGAGAGAGAACATACATGATTGTGTTTGAAACAAAAGATAATAGCCAGACTTTTTTTTCAGGAATCTAAGTTTCCAGTGATTTTGTGGTTGTTAGATTCCAAAATTGACTGCAGTAGGTACTAGACCGGGTTCTTTCATGTTCTTGGTTTGTATTTGTTTATATGGTAACTTGTGAAAAACCTGTGAGATAATTTGCCCCATGAGAAATGGTTGCCAAATGATTGAACAAATGAACATTTTGGTACATGATAATATTATCCTATAAATCAGAAACCTTCCCTGTCTTTGATGGAGCAAATAATCTAGGGAGTTTAATCTACCATGTGTGTACTTTACAATTTTTTGCCACTTGTGTGTTATAACCAGCTTGGCCTCAAAAAAGAGGCAGGCACTCCAGCACTGTGTAAGGGTAGTGCAGTGTATTTTAATAATCTGTTTACTAAATTTAGGCTTTTTCTTCTTTTTAGTAATTAATTGTCACAAGACTCTGACTTTGCATTTCTTATTAATGCTGTTTGTTAACTCAGAGAAGCTACAGAGACAAGTGCAAGGCTTCTTGCTACGGCATCTTGACGAGACATTTTCTCCAAGAATCTTGCTGTGAAGAGATTTTAGTAAATAATTCAGCAACTAGCTCATTCTGAAATTAAGATTTCTGTTACATTTGGTCAGGGTATTAGTGCATTAGTATTTTCTGTTCTCAAGCTCTTGCTGTAAAACTAAAAGTTTGAAGAGGAACATCATGGTGAGTGAATTTGAATGTTTGAATTCTTGAATTCAAATTGTTGTCTCAAATTGTTGAATTATCAAATATTGTGTATAATAAATATTTTCTACAAGTCCTCCCTGTCTATAAATCTTTTGCTTTGATTTTCATAGAAAATTGATACTCATTACACATTTTTGTTCAGAGACTGAATGACTAAGGGTGAGGAAGTTGTGGAATAATTGGGAATTGTATGAAAAACTGTGGGGTATTTCCCATGTTTCTAATCAGATACGGTTCCCCAAGATACAATCTCCTGACACAGTTGCCAGGACCAGGCTGAAAGGAAGTGACACAAGTGGAAAAAAATTTCAGTAAGACTGAGAATTTCCCGAGGACTGCCCTTGCTGTTTAGACACAGCTTTCATGTCTTATTGTTTGTTGTTCTGTGGCTGTGGTACTTTCCTGTGAAAGAATAAACATGCTCTGAAGATCTGGGAAGGTACAGGCAATGAATCTAGACAACGCTGATACTTTCAGTGAAAGTTTCCTTCTGATCAAACCTCCTGTATGTAGGCAGCAGGAATTTTTCTGTTTCCTTCTTGTGATATGAAAAAAAGCTGGGAAATATCTGCAGACTGATGATCAGCTATGGTCAGAAGGACATGTGTGTCCCGTTGCGCAGTTTTGACAACCATCTCCTGAAGTCATGTAGGCTTGACAGGTTTTTGGAATATAGAGGTCACGCAAACTTTAGAACCACAGTTTCTTTATTTGAATGTCAGACCCTCTATTGGAAAAGGCCTTTCACAGAAAATTATTCTTTTAACACAGTATTTTGTTTCTTCTCCCTGAGCAAAGGATTTACCTTCTCTCCTGCATTCTTGAGCACCTGCTTACTTCATAAGACGACAGAAATCCTGGATTATTTTATAGAAATTGAGAAGCACGCTGTTAACATGCTAAGCATAGCTTCTGTTTTTCAAGCAAATGAGCTAATTAAAGGTACAAAGCTCATCACAGGACAGATGTTCAACTGTTTAGTGTGCTTGAACTTTTATATCAGGTTAGTATTTGTTTGGTGAAAAACACTAAATTACTACAGATTTAAAACATTTTAAAAATGTTTTTTCTCTCACTTCCAAGTAAATCAGGCACATGAAAATGAAAAGCAACAAGAGGGACATACCAACATACAAGAAGCTTTCTTCATAAGCTGACATTTTCCCTTTAGAACCTAGCTTGCCTATTCAGAGTTCGGATGGCTACACATTTTTGTTAATGTTTTTGCATTTTTTCATTTAAAAGATAGCTTGATTCTCTGAATGTTGCAGAACAAGCAGTCAACTGCAAAAAGACTACAGATTTTCTTATCTGCCAGATGATAGCTTGCTTCCCAAGATAATGTAGGTCCTTGCTAAAATGTATAAAGCTGTGCTTTCTCCCATCTTAGGAGACACAGTATTTTGTGTTTTATCATCTGTGTATGGACTCTAGGTACTGTGTGCAAGGAAGATAGAATGGGCCACAGTTTTGCACCCTAAGAAAAAATGTGCTTCCTGCTTTAGTTTTAAAAGGATGTACATTTTTCTTCATATTGCAAAGTGCATCAAGTTACTAAGAAGTTAAGCATTTTCAAAAAATCCTATGACTTAGAAAGAAAGACCTTTTATTAACTTTACCAAAATGTACAAGGGCATCTTTCTCTAATACAGTCACTCTTGGCCAATTCTGTTTATGTTCCTCCAATGCCAGCTGCCAGCTTCATTTCCACCTCCTGTTTATATTATGACATGACCCAGACAACTGTCTTATCATCTGGCACACAAAGATCAAGCATCAACCATTCTGGGTTCACAGCAAGATAATGATGGCTGACTCCATTAGGAAATTCCTTCAAGTCTTAGAAAGATTGATCTGGTCAAAGATCTTACCAAAGTAATCTGGTCAGATGGCAAGCCTTCCTGCAGACACAGTCTGCAGGCAAGAACATAGCAGGAAAAAGTTAGTAAAGAACAGCTTTCTTTTTTTGGGAGAGGGGAATTAGTATTGTAAAACAATGACCAAGAAAATGGAAAGTCATTTTGAATTGGAACTCCAACTGGCTTTGTGGAGCAGAACCCAGAGGACGTGTTCTAATACCCGGGTCATGGTTTTGGTGTTGATTGCTGCATCTACAGAAACAGTAAATTTCCCCTCAGTAAATATTTATATTAAATATTTCTGTGTCTTTCAGTCACTCTGAAGAAACAGTCACTATATTGAAAGATAAAATTTCTCATCCTCCATTTGTAATCTTCCTGAGTTAAGGAAATGGAACCAAATAGTGTAGAATACTAATTGATTTAATGCAGATATATTGGTCTGAATCAAAAGTCATTTAAATCAAAGCAACATGCCATCTAGTTCTGTGGCTTTGGGAAACAGTTTATAGACCTAGATTCTAGCCTAACCCATTTTAAAACAGTTTACTTTTACTTAGATTTAAGTATCTTAGCCTATAGTACAGTCTTGATTGAGAGAAGCGTCTGTACTGTGAAGTGTAACTGAAGTTCACACTATGAAGTTAAAGTTAATGGGGTTCTTCAATTACTGTCAGTAGAACCATGCAAAGTATCTGCACACTAAAAAGGGAAAATCTTTCTGTTGCATGATATAGAAGTTAAGATCCTTGACCCTGAGGAATTTTGGATTATTTAAAGTTGTATTTTTTCTACCAAGTGAGTGTTCTGTTCTGTTTTGCTTAAGTTTTAGAGCAAAGATATAATTAGAGAAAAATACATTATAGTAACCAGAGCTATAAGGATAATCAAATTTTTCCTTCAGTTTATGTAGCTATATTTAGCTATGCTGAAGCCAGGAAACATGTTTGAGGGCAAGAACTTAGAGGAACAGTTTTGTCTGTAATTGATTATTTAGATCAAAAGTAGATGAATTTTCACTGAGTGTTTCAAGTAACCACTGTCATACAAAGGGAAATGGAACTAAGATAGTGCATTGTTTATTTTAGTGGAATGTGTAGATCATTGGTATTTAAAGAAGTATTTTGATAGACTGGTAGAAAGATAAAAATATATATTAATGTATTATTCTTTACATTGACCTCTGAAATTTACAATGTTAAATTGTTAAATAAATGTACTTTGGATCAAATTATCCTCTCCATAAATGCATTTAATAGTATGTATTAATTCATTGATATAGATATTTATTACACATGTAAACATTTTTTTTACTGCTTTATATTACATCTATTTCAATATTACCAAGGTAAGTAAGGTTTAATTGTGTTTACTGATTTTGTAATGTGAAATAAAACCAGCTCTGTTCTTAGGAGCCAAGAATCCAAATGACAGCGACATGAGTGAAAAGTCTTTTGTGGCTATGAGTAGGAAGAGAATTAGATGGATTGATATGGATCACAGACTCTTAAGAACTGGGTTGCTTGAAAGGAGAACTATTCTGTCTCCTTGTGCTTTTTTTTAAAAACTTATATTTTTATAATTAAGGATAGAGAATAATCATTGATCACATTTCTTTTTTTTTATTGTTGAACGGGCAAAAAGCAAGACTGAGAAGCAGTTACTTCTGCCAAAAAGGCAAATGTATTCTTGAGAGATAATACAGGCAATATCTTGATCTTTGCTTGTACAGATCCTTTTTCAATTGGAACTGGAGTTTAAACATGAAACTAACTGAAAGAAAGGACAGGTTCATCTAATATAATTGAATTTACCCTTATGACATTTTTAACTTCAAAATCATAAATATATTTAGGATTGATCATGTCTACAAATGCATTTAATAGCATATTTTAATTTATGAGTAAAAATGTTCTTCATTGTCTTTACAGAAAAAAGAATTTAAGGAGAAAAATGTGACAGTACATATCTGTATTTTTCTTTGGAGTAGATGGATACTTAAAAATTCTGTTAACAAAGCTATATATACTGCTACTGAAGTATGCAGATGGTATGTATTTATAAACCATCTATCAGCAGATAAAGTGCACTCAGAAAGCTTTATCTTATAAAAGCAGCACAATCCATCAGGGAGGCCCTCTGTAAAATATTGGCTGACATTGCATGTAGTGGTAAGTATTTTCTTTTCCTATAAATATAGAGGCTACTTTACAGACAGATATCCACCTCCATCACTGTTATTGTTACATATTTTATAGGATCATAGATATTAGGTAAAGAAAAGAAAATATGAGATCATATTGCCTTTTTAAAAAACATTTTCAGGTCCATTTCCTGAAGTTTATCCCCATAGGATTTAAATTAATTGTATGTATAGTTGAAATAATGTTTTTCCTCTTTCTCTTTCACATCACCATAGTAATTTCTCATGCAATAATGTGACATTTCTATGGATGCTGAATATATTTAAATAATGCACTAAAATATCTTCTTGTGAGTTATTTGGTTTCTCCTAGCTTACTGGCACTGCTTCACTCTTCACATTGCTGACTTTCAAAACTGCCTGAATTAACTGGTGTTCAAGCAACAACATTAGGCTGTCAAATGACAGCACATGAAGTTGAAAAGCAGCAGTAACAAAGTAATTCAGTTAGTATACTTACCTTCACAGCACGACTAATTTGAAGCTCAGCTAACAGCGATGTGAGCATCGGATGTGAACAGTGTATTCACCTCTCAGGCTTTTACCTGCAATTTTTACCACTATCAATACTCCAGATGATAGAAAAGTCTTTACAATGCAGTAAAATCCCTATTATCTTCCTGGCCAAAGAAACAAACTGATGATACAACCACCCCTGATCCCCAAAAAAGTTGTTTGTGGTAAGATCAGAGAAGGTAACACCATTGGGTAGGTTGCCTCTTGTGGAGTGTAGTTCAATCACAAGCCTTTATCAATAAAAATTCTTGGACTGTTTCTTCTTACGACTCTTCAGAAATTATGTTTAGCACTGGCTTGCCAGAAGGAGCCAGGCTGGATTTCAGTATATTCTTTCGAATTGTTCTTATTTGGTAGACATTTCAATGATGGTCCACGCCCTTCATTTCCCATGTTCCAAAAGGTAGGCCTGACTTTTATGAAGGTTGTAATATGAATTAATTTTTGGCTCCAGAAAGAACTGCAGGTGAGCACCTCTGACAACAGGGTCTTCAATGACCTCATTTGGGTGTTCAGAAGTTGCCACATAAAATATACGACACCTTTGGAAAGATGAGGCCAAGAGATGACTTTGTCTTTTTGTGTTTCCAGTACTTTCTCTTTCTTACTATGTAGCTGAGAATAAAATGGATTTTTTGTTATATTGACCCACACAGGTTCATAAAACATAGTCTTGCTTCAACAGCCTTCCTATGCAGAAGTTATTTTCTCATAGGTGGTTGGTATTGATGTGTTGCAGGTGAAGCAGTGATCAGTCTCATTTGTAATTGTGTTTCTTTATACTGCACATTGAAATGTCCTGCAAGTCATAAAAACAGGCCTTACTCAGTTGTCTCCAAATCCCCAAATCAGCTTCTTTATGACATGTTTATTCATGAATTCCAACTATTAGTCATCCTGAGGCTGCTGGTGGCACGTTGTTTCTCAAGGAGAGACATGTATTTACTTTCCAAATCTACTGCTAAGCTCATCAACTTTTCAGGCTTTGAGAGGAGGTTGAGTGATGTGGAATGGAGTACCAAATTAGAAGAGAAAAATACATAGTCTTCATGTTTCCGTGCATTTTTTATCACATCAATGTCAAGAATAAATTCGTAGTCAGGCACGTTCACAGCAATGTAGAACACAAATTGCATAAAGTTATGATGATGATGGTGGTGGTGATGATTGCAGCAAATGTTGTGTTGAGGAAGGAAGAAGATATTGCTGCTCAAAGAACCTGACATGCTCAGTTGGTTGCTCTGCCTGCTATAAGCCTATATGTTTGTGCAGGATTAGCAGGTGTCCTTGATGGCTTCTTATCATGTTGCCTTTTGCTGCAACTTTGAGCATCCATTGACAGTCAGTGCCATCATTTCTGGACTGCTCACATGACTTTAGTAGGAATATATGCTTTTGAAGGAGGCCTTAACGGATGAAGATAAGCTCAATGTTTGAGTACTAGTACTCTAAAACACCAGATTGTACTTCTGATGGTGAAGTTAGAGCTGGACTCATTGCCTGTGTATTAATTTTCTCTTTGTTGTACTTGTTACAGACTTTTCTTGTAACTGACTGTGGACAGGAAAAAATACTAAAAAATCTAATTTGATTCACATGTAGGGTGGAGTAAATTGTCTTTTTGCTTGGTTGGTTTTACCTAGCAGTTTCTATTCTGTCAAAAAGTTTGCCAAATGCCCTGCCTGCAAGCTATATTTCCTACTGTCTGTCATGGTCTTTCTTGTAGGTTGCCTAGGTGGGTTGCAACAATCACAAGCAGGAAACACATCTTTCTAGCAGATTATCTGTTTGCCAAATGATATGTGTACTTCCTCTAATTGTACTTGGAAGTGAGGATGTCTTTCTTCATTCTACATTAACAACTCTATTTCATACAGACTGAATGTCCCCAACTGTGTTTAGTAATTGAGAATAAAATCTGGTCAAGGTTCTATCCAACCATATGTATACATAACATATTTTAAAAACTAAAATCTTAATTGTGTGTGATGGGTTGACCCTGGCTGGATGCCAAGTGCCTGTTGATGGTGCTCAGATGGACAGGGGAGAGAAAACATAGTGAAAGACTCATGGGTTGAGAGAAGGACAGAGAGAGATCACTCACCAATTACTGTCATAGGCAAAACAGACTTGGGGAAATTAGTTTAATTTATTACCAATCAAATCAGAGTAAGGTAATAAGAAATAAAATCAAATCTTGAAACCACCTTCCCCTCCACCCTTCCCTTCTTCCTGGGCTTAGCTTTACTCCTGGTTTGCTCTACATCCTCCCCCCAAGCACCACAGGGGGATGGACATGGGGGTTGCTGTCGGTTCATTACGCATTGTCTTTGCGGTTCCTTCCTCCTTAGGGGTAGGACTCCTCATGTTCTTCCCATGCTCCAGTGTGAGGTCCCTCCCATGGCAGTCAATCCTCCACAAACTTCTCCAACATGAGTCCTCTCCACAAGCTACAGTTCTTCATCAACTGATTCAGCATGGGTCCTTCCTATAGGTGCAATCCTTCAGGAACCGGCTGTTCCACTGTGAGTCGCCAGTGGGCTCACAAGTCCTGCCAGCAAACCTGCTCCAGCATGGGCTTCACATGGGGTCACAGCCTCCTTTGAGCATCTGCCTGGTCTTAGTGAGAGAAGGGAAGGGAAGGGAAGGGAAGGGAAGGGAAGGGAAGGGAAGGGAAGGGAAGGGAAGGGAAGGGAAGGGAAGGGAAGGGAAGGGAAGGGAAGGGAAGGGAAGGGAAGGGAAGGGAAGGGAAGGGAAGGGAAGGGAAGGGAAGGGAAAGGAAGAAGAGAAGATAGCTGCTATACTGCCTAAGTGATCAAAATATCTGACCATTTCAAAAATAATTCATCTCTCGGAGTTACTGATTCTCAGCATGAATGGGACTTGGGAGAATACTGTAAGGAAAAAAGATTGCTCCCTTCAGGAATTAAATCCAACTCTGTATCTTGTAAATATTGGCAGTGATTTACATCACCTATCATCAGCAATCTTGAAAAAGAGGTGTTCAATCTGAGCTTACAATTTAAAATTTCTTGATAGGTCCTGGAAAGAAAGTAGAACCTCCAAAGAATAATTCCTTTTGACCTAAATTGGACATCTGGGAGAAACGGATTAATTGCCTACTGGAGCTTCTCTTTTCACTTCCATTTACTGTCAAGGAAATCTACATGACTATTTTATATTATATATTTATATACTTATAAACGTATAACATTCAATGCAATTAACATCTGGTAAGAGTCTGAGCTGCTCAGAAACTTTCCACAGTGTTAGGGCTATAAGCAGAGCTGGAATCCCATGAACTATCTTTTATCTCTGTTGAGAACTTTCTGGGACAGTTTTGGTGGACAGGGTCTAGTCACTGCTTAGATACAAAAACAATTTTGTAATTGCCAAACGTTGCCTCCATTGATTATAAAATAACTAAGTCATTATATATTTTTTTTTTCAAAACTTTCAGAGCCAAGTTGCATATGTGCAATTTGGACTAGTCTTATGCGTTTGGACAAAAAGCTTGATGTCCTACAGACAGTCTTGCTCCCAGAATTATTTTCATGGGGATCAAGCATTAAACACACTGCTGGTCACAACACATAACTAAGGAACAGACTGGAAGCAGTTGAAATGACCTCTACTCATTTCAGATAAGTTTCGTATTGCCTGTTCTGTCAAAGATTCTTATGTGGACATCAGGTTAAGCCATGGTTAAAGTGATTATATATTGTTTAAAGGCCAGAAGAAAACTCAAACCCTAAACTTCAACCGTATCCATTCAATATGAAGTATTCCATATACTGTGCTTGCAGAACCAAAAGATATAAGATAACCCACATACTATAGGTATTTAGTTCCTATTAAATTACCAGCGATGACTCCAGAACACCTAACTATGCAGAAAAATGTTTCACTAGTCACTGCTATATCTTATACATAAGGAACTAGGATGGCAAGCCATTTACAGATGATATAATCAGATAAGTGGGCTTTAGAAGAAACTAAAAGGAAAATCCTTGCTGTTGATGCCTCCTAGCCTAATAAAAATATACCTGTGGTCTCCAATAAATTGAAGAGAGGGAGGATAAGAAATTAGATTAAGAAATGTAAGCCTTAGAACATGTCTCCCAGGTAAATTACCAATTCTGAGAACAGCTTAATGATCACTTTTTTATATGTAGTAGCATATAATGGTAGTCTTGTAACTTGATGACAACAGTCAAAATATTTTTTTTTAAAATCAGACTGTGACTGGAATATAAAATGGAGAATCTAAGGGTGGGACCAAGAAAAATAATTTTGTGATGTGATGAAAATGATTAGCAGTAAGTAGGATTAAGTCTCCAAGGTGCCGCTGTAGAATACCAGTCCTTTTTATGTGCCTGCAGAATAAGAACTGCTGTAGGAAAAGTGAGGCATAGAGAGAGATCTTCTGAAATTCTCTGTTGTCTGAAAGTTATCATTTTGGATGGATAAAACCTTATTATGAGAGGTAAAAGATTTGTTCCTGAACTGTCACTAACTTTCAGGAATGTTAACAAACACACCTTTGTGTCTTCATTTTCCCAGTAAAGATAGTGATGCTTCTTCTCGTGTATAAATACTTTAAGAGAGAGTTTAATCTTAGATGAAAGCTAACTAGGTCCTTTTCCTTACAGGGAGGTATGGGAGACCTGGGATTTATTTTTAAAACTTTCAGAAAGTTTTGCCTTTGATGGTAAAAGCATGAAAAACAAAGTTGAAACAGGGTATTCCTTTTGGTTCAGTTGTCCTTCTTGGCTTTCATTCATTATTAAAGGAAGAGCACAGTGTAGCTGAAAAAAGTTTCTTGCAGCTGACATTTTCAGTTTTCTTATGAAGAAGATGTTGAGCAAACTTAAGGCAATGCATTGTAAGTGCAAACTCCATTTATTTTCTCACTACCGACAAGATTTAACAGTATCTTACTCCTCTTTGTTCTCTTGAACAACAAAGAAGCCAATTATTTCCAAAGAACAGCTACGGGCTGACTACATCGGTTTTATCTGTAGCCTAATACTTTGAAAGCAGATGGAACTTTATTATGATCACATTGATTTGTTTTCAATGTCCAGTGAAGTGTTTGTAAAATATCCTAGCTGAGAAATACGTATAAAACAATTCAACCAAATGCTTGGATTTTATGTGTGTCTTTGTAGCAGGGTAAAGTGATGTCATACTGACTAACGTACCAGTCTTTTGTAGTTCTTGAGCAACCTGTGCTAGCTACTGAGTGTGAAGTGCTCTCACTAAATGGCTTCCTTGTGAAGTTTCATCTTTTCGTCTCTGTTGCAGATGTGTGGGAAGCACTCAGAGCACCTGACACAGTTACAGCTGCACTGACACAATTGAAACAGCTGAAAGCAGTACAAATCATTCACAGTGCTCCTGAGCGTGGCTGAATTATAGACATGCCACCTCTAGTTAGTCACCTACACTATGGCTAGACTGTGCAAGCACACACTGTGCAAGCTGTGAGCAAAGAAGGTTGTTAGGGAAGCAAGATCCACTCATTTTCAAAACAGCCAGTGACTCTGGCTAATAAAAATATCCAGCCTGATGTCTGTTAGATGAAGGAGTTTAAACACTTGTCTGCGAGTTTACCTTTCTCAGCCCACAGGAAAACATGAAGATCTGCAGTGCCCAACTGCCTAGAAACCAACAGAAACAAAAAACACAAGCGAAGGACAAGCTAAAAAGCGAATAGGTTAAAAGAACCCTGGGGAAAGTAATGTCACATTATATATTAATATGAAATGTTTGTGTGAAGAAAGCAAGTCTCTTAGGGCAGCAGAGTTATGATTCTGAAGATAACATGAGGCTTTGACCCTATATCAGACCAGTTTTATGTCTAATTTGAGAAGAAATAACTCACAGTAGAGAGAAGATAGTTTGTTCTGTTGTATTAGCTACCTGAAGGGCTAAGTGAACCTGTAATTAAGCCTCAAACCACAGCTCTGAATAAAACCCAAAAACATTGAAGTGACATGTTCTATAGTGGAATTTATTCTATGTGATTAGGCCTTCTATAACATATTTTAACTCATGACTTTTAATAAGAGATACCCCTTACTATTACTGCCTTTTTGTTTATTATGTGTATTAATAAATCAATGGCTGTTGAGAGATCTTTTTTAGTCTTACCATTCAAGCTTAAATTCTGCCATTTACTTGCTATGATGCTGGTATGTATTTCAGATTTCTGTTTTTAACCTAGGCTTTTGATTCTGCCTGTATTACTTCACAGTAATAATTCTGTGGGCAAATACTTTAAACTCTTTAAAACAAGCATACTGCAGTCTGGAGTTCTGGGGCCAGCCATCTCTTACAGGATTCCCCAAGCACCTCCCAGCGCATCATGTCCTTGTCCCCAGAACATGCAAGGCGTGCTAGGGGATGGGCCTCATCTGCACCACTCCTCCTCCTCCTCATCACCTTCCTCATCAGCTAGGGATCCTACCCGTGGTCATTCCCTCTGGAAGACTGTAAGCAATACTGACTTTGTCAACTTGTAATTGTTTATTTACCCTAGTGGGATGGATGTGTTGTAAAAGAAAAAAAGTTTTATGTTGATGGAAGGCATGAATACAAGCTACTTATTGCTGTATCTTAGTATTTATGCTAACTTGGTCTTGATGTTATGCAATCCCTTTGTGTCACTTCCTCTTGCTGTTTTTTAGTACATATATGATTCTTTGTTGCCTCTACCTGGCTCATCATCCTGGTATCTCAGAAAGGGCCAGACAGCAATATGAAGGTAACTAGTCTCAGAAACAATGTCCTTCTTTCCTGGATGCACTTCTCAATGACACCTCCACTGAATTGATAGAATATATGCACATGGTGAATAACATATAAAGGATGTAATCTTTAAATAAGTTACATCTTGGCACTGCCTATGTTATAAACAATATCATTGCAGCATATTTTAAACCTCAACAATCTTAAAAGTTGATGTATTTTCTTGTCCATCTTCCTCTCCTGACTTTCATAGACACCTCACAGTAATGAAGCAGGAGAGAAGTTTTCAACTACAGTCCTGTAATCTGTATTGTGGCTGCCGCTGTTATTGTGTTACTCTCAAGAACAGGAGATGCAGGAGATGTCTTTCTGTAATTTGATAAATGTAGCTAGTATGCTGAGCCTGAGAAATTTAATAGGTGATTCATTCTGCGCAGATAAACAAATGACTTTGCACTGAACATACATTCAAGAAACAGTTTCATATATTGAAGCTTCCTAGCATTTTATTAGCGGAAGGGCAATTGACTTAGTAGAATTAATTTATTAAAAGTAAATGCTTTAGAAATAAAGACAGTATACGAAGCCTTTAGTTTAGTGCAACTCAGTAGATATAGACTTTGCTAAGCGATCAACTCTCTTGAAACTTAATTTACACATGCACATATTAATTAATTTATTTATTTTATTGAGAGATATGTATGTAGAAATCTCTGCTCAGATTTATCCAGCTTTTTTCTGTGGAATAATATTAATAACTGTAATTGATTGACAATTATATCTGAGCACATAAATGGGAAAAATGCCCTGTGTATTGAGGAAATATAATCCCCTTATTATCATCCTTAACACCTGCAGAAAGTAGACAGCATTACATTAATTCAGGTACACTGAGGTTTCAAGATTAGTTGCTCCTCTGTTGCCTTTGTTAGAATTAGAGGTGATATAATTAGTCTAGAACCAAATTTCTATATCCTGCCAGTAGTTTTTCAACGAAATGTGAATTTACAAATGTCAGATTTACAGACACATTTTAACATGTCAAAACAAAGCAGTGAAAGAACTAATCAACATTTAGGTAACCATAAAACTGGTATAGTAAACTTATAAAAAATCAGCTGATAAAAAATGCAAGACAAGACTATACATGATTGACACTAACAAAAATTCACAGAGAGTGAATGCTACTCACATCCGCGTATTTCATGCTATTTCTCTGCTTCATGATATAGTATAATTCATTTGGTAAACTGATGCCACAGAAGAAAAGGGTATCAAATTAATGAAATGTGTTTTAAAAATGTCTTCATATCTGTTCATGTATGCAGACATTTGTCATAATATTCAACTCTTTTTGTCATACAGTGATCCATTAGTTTGCATCATCGGCATATGGCTCACAAAATAAGATTACTTTTTTTATTCATCTAAATGCAAAAACTAGTAATGAACTCAAGAACACCAAGTGTTCCATGCTCCTATTGCACTTGCCTGGGTCAATGTATTTTTGCCACACTTTCCAGCATGTTTAAGGAATCCACTGATAGAGCTCTCCAGCCTAATAAGCTGGGTTCTGTAATGACTCCGTAATAACGTAAAGTTTTCAATACAGTGTGGATCCTCTAGCCAATATTCTAGGCTTTCAGATGCTAGGATTTACACAAATATTAAAAAGTATATACAACAAAATATAAATGGAAGCTCATGGTTAGAAATGAACTGCCTAAACTATGTGAGAACATGCTCCTTTTCATTGTGCTAATCTTAGAAAAAGTGTAAATCTGTTCCTGCCCTACTTGTACACATCAAAGATGAAATATTCAACATGTGTATTGCACTTTCATTCATAAATGGTAGAGGATGATGCCTCCTTTACAAACTACCAGGTAATCTATTTCCCTTAATGTCTTAGGCAATGCCATTTGAGTACACAGTTTCTGTTACAGTAAAAAATTTGAATAGATGTGCAATCTGAAGTCAATATGACTACTCATGTTTTGTTAGACTGGAATTTAAACAAAATCAATCTGAAAAACCCCCACTGTTCTTCAGATATTTGCCCCATGTCAGCTCCTAAGACCATGTGCTTGTCCTATCACAAATATACACAGTGCAGAGAACAGGATTAAGATTTTTAGGGAGAACCTGAAATCAGAATTGCTGCTGAAAACTGGGTTGTGTGAGTGTGTCAGGACTTAATATGACTAACTTTTTTTAAATTAATAATAAATACATTAATAGAAGTGCTGACAGGGCTCTGCAGCTCAGATCCATGCTCTCATTCCTTTTTCTGTCTTCCTTGAAAATTTCAACTCCATTGACAGTGCTAATGCAACTTGCAGGACTCTCTGGCTCAAGTGAGTGTTACCAGTGTCAGTAGGAGACAACTGTGACAGCTGCTAGCAGCAAATTTCTTTTTGAAAAGATAATAAGTAATCAGGCACTTTAATTAGAGTTACTGAGTCTTTGTTCATCTCCGTCTCATGTAAGATACTCCTATGTGGCTGGGATAATTCTGAATAGAAAAGGGAAAAATCTACAAACTGGATTCTAATGATTTTTTCATCCTTTAAATACTAAGAACTGTGCTTCATGCTGCAGTTATGAGGCCACTTTAATAAGAGCAATTTCTGATTACTTTCCTACATAGCAGCAGGTTATTTTAACATACCAGCAATTCTAATCCTGATCCTCCTTTATTTTCATTGTTCTTTGATACTCCGAGTTGTCATATTCTTTTGGAATATTTGAAACTTGATAAGGGTGCTTTGGGCACTTTTGGGCACTTGACACTTTTTCATTTCTGTTTCCCTCAGCAGTGCCAGTTTTTCACTGTAGTGCTAGCTAAATACTTGTTTTTCCCCCCATGTTTGTTCATAGAATTTACAGAACAGCTTGTGTTCTACACTAGTGCCTAGGTTTTTTAACAACTACAGATTTACTTAACTTTCTCTAATGTCAATATAATGTGGTATATTATGTCTACTGTCACTAGCAGATCTTTCTCCTGTCTACTTTGTAGGCTTGAATCAGGATGACGAAGGCTAAATGACTCTGAAGGGAATTATTTGACAATAAACACCCATAAAATATGTTTTTATTTACCTGTGCAATATAAACCTTTTCCTTTGTAGCTATGACACAGGCTGTTTCATTGTTCCCAGTACATTGCTCTAGATTCAGACTTTTTTACTGTTTTGACTGTTGGTGTTCTACCAGACACAGTAGTTTGGGACATGATAAATGTAACTTTTGTCTTGCTATGTTTTATTTTTATATAACAGTCAAGTACTACTTTACTGTTATACAACTAATATTTACCTCTGATAATAGTAGCAATTTACAACATGGTGGTACTTACAGCCTTGTTTGAGAATGTGTATATTAACTCAGATGGATAGTCCTACCCCAAAGGAATTTTGTGATAAGTCCTAAACACCTGTTACACCAAGAACAGGACTGTCTCTCAGGAATATTTTTGTGTCAATTAAGTTGTTGCCACTCAGAGCACATTATTCAGCCCCCTTCACATGATGAGATAACCTAGTTAAGGCACAAACAGGAAGGGATCAGAAACAAAGGTGTTGGTATTGCTGCTTTCCTACACTCATGCCTCGAAAATAAATGTATACTTAAAGCTTTAACCTGACATGAATCCACCTTTGCAATAATGGCTGAAACAATCAGTGTTGGTTTGCTAACTGTTGAAGGATTTAACTCAGTGTAGTGTGTTGACCTTGGCTCTGCACCAAGTGCCCACCAACCCACTTTATCACTCCTCCTCCATCAAGAGGATGGGGAGAAAATACAATGAAAATCACATGGCTTGAGACAAGGACAGGGAGATTGCTTACCAATTACCGTCATGTACAAACCAGGCTCAACTTGCGGAAATTAGATTTATTGCGAATTACTTGTAACAGAGTAGGAGAGTGAGAAATAAAAGAAAAATGAAACAACCTTCTCCCACTCCTCCATTCTTCCCAGGCCCAGCTTCTCTCCCAGGCCTTCTACCTCCTCTTGTCCAAGCATGCAGGGGTATGCGAAATGGGAATTGTGATCAGTTTATAATGCTTCATCCTTGCTGCTCTTTCCTCCTCACACTGTTCCCCGCTGTATTGTGGTGTTACTCCCTGTCCTGGGTTCGGCTATGATAGAGTTAATTCTCCCCAGAACGCTGGGAGGGCAGTAGCCGACCCAAAGCACCCAGGCAGGAATTCCATCCCACTGCCCTCATGCCCAGTCCGTAGCCGGGGCGCGGGCCGGGCAAGGCGCGGGAAGTGGCCTGGAAGGGCGCGGGGCGGCTCCGGTTCCCGTTCCAGGTGGTGAGCGCTTGTGCTGTGCATCACTCGTTTGTATTTTTCTCTTGTTAGCATCATAGTTGTTATTGTTACTGTTCTCTCTGTCTCTGTGCTGTTGCATTAAACTGTCCTTATCTCACCCCACGAGGGCTGCCCCTTTCTCTGCTGATTCTCCTCCCCGTCCTGGTGGGGGCTGAGGGTGGGGGGGTGCAGTGAGCGAGCGGCTGCGTGGTTCTTTGTTGCCGGCTGGGCTCAAACCACGACACTCCCACAGGACAGAGTCTTTAACGAACATCACCAACATGGGTCCTCCACACAGGCTGTAGCACTTCAAGAACTGCTCCAGCATGGGTCCTGTCTACAGGGTACAGTCCTTCAGAAATGGCCTGCTTCAATTTGGTTCCACCACGGGTCACAACTCCTGCCAGGAGCCCGTGGAGATTCCTTCAGTGCATGTCTACCTGCTACTACACAGGGTCCTCCTTCAAGGGCTGCAGAGAGCATATCTACTCCACTGTAGTCCTCCATGGCCTACATGGGGATAGACTGCATCACCATGGTCTTCTCCACAGGCTGCATGGGAATTTCTACTCTGGAGCCTGGAGCACATCCTCTTCCTCCTCCACTGACCTTGGGCTCTGCAGGTGTGTTTCAGTCTCATTTTCTCACACCTTTCTCACAGCTATTTTGCAGCAGTTTTTCTTAAGTATGTTTACACCGAGGAGCTACCAATGTTGCTGATGGGCTCAGACGTGGCCAGGGATGGGTCTGTCTTAGAAGCAGCTGGAACTGGTTCTGCCCCACGTGGGGGCGTCTCCTGGTGTCTTGTCACAGAAGCCACCCCTGCAGCCCACCTCTGCTACCAAAGTCTTGCCACATACAACCAATACACTCAGCAAAGGTACATTTAAGAGATTTGGACCTACTTGCTGCTTATTCTTCATCTGTGCCGTTGGGCTCCCACTGTTTCTGGGGTTATATTGTAAACCAGAAGAAAATGATCTGGATTAAAAATGATCTTGCAATGACAGACTTGTGCTTCTGCTACTGCATATTGACTTGAAAATATTTTCTTATGGTGATATAACTTAGTAAGTTCAAACCAATTTTACTGAGATGGATGAAGTCTAGACACAGTGGCAACATTTCATTTTCAAAACAAACATACTAAGCACATTTCTTCTAGTTTGTTGGAAAGGTTACATTGATTTCTGTTAAACAGCTTAAGACCACTTAGCAGAAAAATGCTTTGTAGCTCTGGACCTTCACGCTTTCAGTGACCTTGGTATCGTGTCGTGTGAAAGAGTCTGCTGACCTTACCTTTTTGGCAAGTGTTACCTAACAACTTAGGTCATGGCTTTAGGAATTTTGAATCCAGTGCCTCCTGTTACTGAATTTTATGACAAACTTCATACTGTCAAATGTGTTAATACTTTCAAAATAAGGATATAGTTATTTAGTTTAGCTTGTAGGTACTTTGTTTTTTCTCTCCATGTTCAGGAATAGGTGAGAGGCAGATTTCCTGAATTTCTCCAGGAAAAGAATAAAACAGTAGGAGTAATGGTCATGGCCATGGTCTCGTACTCATAATATACTTAAGGATTTTCACGTTTTCTAGAAAACTATAGGAACCAGGACTTTGTAATGACAGATGGTGCTTTGGTTCCCCAAATATCTACTGGAAAAAAATGGATGTAGATAGTCTATCAAGATTTTGAAATGTATGGAGCATGAGTTCTTTCAGAAGGAGAAAAGTTTTTGAAGAGCACTTATTTTAATGAGAGGAAAAAGAAAACTTGAAAAATCTAAAAATAGAAGATACGAACAGTATAGAATAGTTCATATCTTCTCACTTCCTCCAGGGAAAGAGGTTGAGAGAGCTGTAGAATAAGGATTAAAGGTTTAAAAATAATGATCTGAGGAGTAGGGTCTCATGAAAAGTAAAAATTGTTAGGAGAACAATGTGCTACAGAAGATTAATTTGAATAACTAACAGTAATTCTGAAATCTCCTTTTTTTTTAAGGTACATGAGGAAACATAAAAAGGCACTTGTGAATACATCATGACATCTTAATTCAACTGAATTTCAAAAATAACAACAGTAAGGAAAACACGTATGCCCATACATGAGTTTAAGTAATGGTACGTGCACATAGGTATAAAAGCCGGAAGATAAGATATATTATGATTTTCTGCTATGAAGAAATAGAAAAAGCAATGAAAAACTGCTGTAACAAGAGGGAAAAGGAAGACAGAGAAAATTTAAGGGTAAGTGTCTAAAGGTGAAGAAAAGCAAATGCTTGCAGATCCAAACATACAAGGATAATAAATGCCTTCCTTTCTTTAAATTATTTTTCAAAAATGGAAATATTAATTATATAGTAAACTA
>VZSC01007507.1:242553-302824 GCA_013398225.1 Steatornis caripensis | reverse complement strand
CCCAGCGACAGGACAAGGGGCAATGGGCACAAACTGGAACACAGGAAGTTGTACCTGAACATGAGGAGGAACTTCTTTACTGTGAGAGTAACAGAGCAGTGGAACACGCTGCGCAGAGAGGTTGTGGAGTCTCCTCTGGAGATATTCAAAACCCGCCTGGATGCATTCCTGTGCAACGTGCTCTAAGCAAACCTGCTTTAGCAGGGGGGTTGGACTAGATGATCTCTAAGGTCCCTTCCAACCCCTACCATTCTATGATTCTATGATTCTATGAAATATAATTTAAAAAATACTACGTGGCTATATGTGTGTGAATAGAATCCAAAGGCAAAATAAATGTATATATGGAAAGCATGATGATGCTGAAGAAGAAACAAATATTAATTTGGATGTATAGCATTAAAAATGCTGTTTAAGATACAAGAGAGAATTCTGCATGAGAAGAAAGATATGATCTAAGTATTGGTTCAGAAGGTTTCAAACTAACTTGAGAGAGTCTAGATGAGCATAACAAGATGACATTTTTCAATATTTCATGCTATTTCTATACATCTCTTGTGTTTGTCTAAGTAAAAATAAACTGACCTGTCTCTCCGAACACTTTCATACTCATATGACTGAAGCATGTTAGTGATAGTTTTTATAACAAAAAATAGTGTATCCTAATTTATATGGTATTCAGATTAACAGTTATCCCTTGGCACAAAAAGTTTCTGAAAATGAAGGGAAATCAGTTGAGTTTTAATGTCTTACAAGCATTGCCACCTTGTTTTAGAATGGAAGACTTCAAAGAAAACATTGACATTTGAAAAAGACAGTTTTCTCATTTCCCTATAGCAAATTATGATCTCAAGCTAGGTATCATATGTGGATAAAATCACATATAAAAAAATGTGAGGCATTCAAAGAGAGTACAGAATCTACACTACATAATGTGTCTTACATTATGTCTTTTTTCACACCAGGCTGTCTAAGTTAAACTAACTGTTATACAGTGCCTCCCCTTTTTATATCATATTAGTTTTTATACATTTACTTAGGTATTTTTTCCAGGAATTTACAAGGGATATACCAAAATTACTTTTATTGTAAGCCATTATGGATTTTGTTTTTCTGCATTCTCCTCTCCTTCACCCATGGCCTCTGTCTGTTTACTTTTAATCTCCTATTTCACTCTTTATTTTACTTGTAAGTTTAGTGTAACCAGTGATCTTCATAGCCTTGCTTCAGTCACATAACTAAAATTTGGAGATTATTCCAGATAATTACCTTTGCAAAACAAAATCGTTGATCAGTTTTGTCAACACTGTAAAGAGCAAATTGGAAAAAGTGGAGTCTCTATTTCAGTTATCATTGTTTCAGCTTTTAAATAAACTGGTTTGGTGTGAAACCTTATGCATTAGGAATATGAAAATACAGTTAAACAGAATGTTTGGCACATATTCCTGTTTCATTGATGTTTTTCAGACCAATACCTTTTGTTGCTGAGCATATCTGACAGCTTTATTCCTATCCCTTTAATCACATGCTGTTTACTGATCCAAGTCACAGATCTAGCTTTATATTGCATCGCTCCTGTTCACCATGCCCTGATCAAGCCTGTTTGATTCAGCTGCCGAAGCAAATTCAAGTTTTCCTTTTTACAATATGTACAGTTACTGGCAGTTAACTCTGTTCTTCCTCATTGTTTTCTGAACCGCACTCGGATAGAGCTTTCACAGATCTGAAAGTGCCTCGAATCCTCCTTCACTCACCAAATAACCCCTGGACTTCTGGTGCTATCCTGGGGCCCTAGGGGCCTCTAATATGCTCAAATCACTGGGCAGTGACAAAATTAAGTTATATATGTCAGTCTCTTGTAGCAGATTATATTGATGTACTCCTTTGAACCAGTTGAGAAATACTGTCAAAGCTACCATGTCACAGTTAAAACAAACTACCTCTTCTTTGTCAGCAACTTTTTTATCCCACCTTCCTCACTTCTGCTATAATTGGACTGCATCAATGACAGTTGCCCTCTGCCCTCTTGAGCTTTGCAGAATAGTAGTTTCCAGCTGCAGTGAAAGACTTGGTGTGGGCTTACGCGGAGTTGTTCAAAACCTCTCCAAAATGATGGAAGCACATTATGCTAGAATAAACTCCAAAACCAAAACCTGTTCTCATACTTATTAGAAGCAAGTAGTGACATAATTGTTAAAATGCCAATGTGGAGAAAACTATGCCTCATGGCGATTTTGTTAGTTCAATAGATCTGACTAGTGTTTTGCACTGGTCAATTTTAGTACCGGTTGTGTCTGTTTTCAGAAAGAAATAAGCTCCATGATTCAGTAATAAGGTATTTTATTGTAGAAGACAAATGCTGTTTTGCGCATTAGAATTCAAAGCAACAGTTTTCTGGAAGTTATACAAATACTTTAATATTAATACAAATACTTTAATATTAATACAAATACGTTAGTGCTGCATCCAACCATCATGCTCTGTGGTCCAAGAACACCCTGTGACTTTTCTGGCCTCAGTTATGCAATAGGGTTCATTCTGAATACTGAGTATTCAGAAAAATTTTGCAATAAATCTTTCGTGCTAAGCAAAACTCCCCACACAATGCTCAGAGAATAGATGTGAAGACAAAATTCATCTGACTGATGAATTCAAACTGAGGAAATAGGGTGTGCCACAAAGCAGAAGGAAAGAAAAAAAATCTTCAACTGAGTACTTTAATAAATTGCCTAGAAAGGAGAGTGCTAGAAGGCCAGCGGAGGTGACCCAAAGAAACATATCCTATGTAGGGTAGGACATACGCGTATTTTATGTCATTAGTAAATTTTGAAGCCAGTGAGTTAGGCATCTTGGAACACATACTTATGTATGGTAATAGAGTCTGTACAACACTAACTGGTCTATTCTATTCTTTCAAATACTGTTTACTCTAATAATTTCCAGAAAGAAAAATCAGAACATTATTACTTAACTTTAAGTTGTTCAGAAATGGAAAAGTGAAAAAAATTGAGACCACTGAAAGTCACTCTGTAATTTTACAAGCAGCAAAAATATTTGTAGCCAGTACAATATGTATGATAGAAAAAAAGAACCTTAGGTTAATGGTTCGTATTTCTACTGATTTGCTTTGTCTATGCCTTACCTCAAAAAATATTTAGTCTTTCCATTAAGGTGAGACAACTACCAACAGTTACCTTCACACCATTCTGACATTAACAATGTGACCTTTGCTGTGTTCAAACTTTGAAAGAAAGGGAGAATTTTGCTGCTTTAACTGGTGAATAATTGAAATAATGAGCAAAGAAAACATTTAATTTGCTGTTTCTTTTAGCCTGATAACTATTGGATATCTGTTACACGTCCTCTGCAAATGCTGCATACACATGATATAGCCAGGTGGTGAACTGTGTGTAGGTTCATCTTATTTTGATGCATGCAGGCAGGTTGTATGTGAAGCTGCAGTAGGAGAAAATGGGATATTGCAAAATGAAGACAAATGGCAAGCAGCTGTTTCTTCTTTGTTTGTCTCTTTGTTGTGATTTTAAAACAGATCTCATTTGTTGCTGGTAAATCATACTTAATTGTTCCAGGTTTTCTCACCGATTTTTTTTTCTAAATCAAATATTGGAAACAACAAAGAATCTGGAAAAAAATAGGCTGATTTGACAGCTGTAGCATGAATCAAATTCTCTAGCTGGATAATTTCACTGACACCTGCAGAGTAATGCTAGGAGACCCGTTGGTGATATGTGTCTTCCAGGTGATTTTGCTACTGTAATAGTTCTGCTGAAATTTCCTTTTATTAGTGTGACATTGAAACTCTTGCAAACTCTCAAAGAATACAGATGGCACATTGAGTCAGAAAGAAATGTTTTTCAGCAACTGAGCATGCCAAGATGCTAGTGATGTGATAAACACACATGAAAAGATTACAGCCTCACTTTTGAAGCAGATCTTGACTTAAAAAATTGGTTTCTAATTAAGCAAACTGGCAAAAAGGCATGAAGTTTTAAAAAAATTGACAACATAATTAACATGGGTTACTGTCAGAAAAAAATAACATTCTTACAAGGATGTACCTATGCATGGAGCAGTCTGAGCTGAGTATTAAGGAACTGCAATCAGTTTCAGATACCTCCTTAAATACTACCTCCACAGTAAGACCTACTCTGAACAAAATCTTGAAAGGGTTTTGACTAGATTGAGATAAAATTAACAGCATTTGGAAATTCAAGGAACAATTCCACTCTGACATTGTGGCTTCCATTTTTATTTTATCATAATAATTTCTTAATAAAGGACCCACTACCCCTTGGGACTGTAAAACTCAGTCAGGAAAATGAAAATCAAAAAGAGGATCTTATTCTTTTATTTTATGCACTGAAGTAGCCAGTAGACCTATTTGTACCCTCAAAACCAGTAGTGTAAATGTTTCAGTAAACCTGATAAGGACAAGCAACATGTATTTCTTTATGCTTGAAGAACAAGTGTCATTGTGAAAATGATGGCAGGAGCCTCAGGATTTTGACAGTGAAAGTGTTAGGTGAAAGAAATTCCGCTTGTAACAAGAAAAATAAGTTAACAATCTTGATTTCAAAATAAAAAGATATAGGAAATACTCCCTATGTTATGTTTCTTTTTTCCCCCTCTCCGTTATACTGCAAGCTTGTAGCATAATGTGGTAGTCTGTAAGTTATTTAGTTTTATCCGTGCTAAGAAATTTTATTCTCATTTTGACAAATACAGTTCAAGCCTTAGCAACCACCTTTACCAAAAGCTTAGCACATGGGGATTAGGATAAAGCAGATATGTCGGCTCTGAAACCATATCAGAATCAGCAAGGAAATAAAAACTGCTTCTTGCTCAGTTCCAGATCATTACAGAGCCGGATACTACTGTGGAGGAGTTGGGAGAAAAGACGAGTGTAAGTGATTAAAGAAACATTTCATTTATTAGAACCAGCATAAAGTAGACAATGAGCATGCAAGTTTTAGCCCTGGGTGGTAAAGCCTGGAAGAATACTAAACAGTATAGAAATTGTTTAAAAGAAGATGACTATTAAAAACAACAAGAATAAGAGCCACAACAATAAACAAGCAATGTTTTAAGGCAGCCCTAAGCCATCACATACTTTTAATCATGTTAGGAGAAATAAAAAAAATATGAAAATGTGTTAATTACTGAAACAGCTAGGTCAGGCCTTATGGATGCATTAATCTAGGGTTTTTACAAAATTCTGTCCATTTCAAATACCATGATCTAAGATTTTTTGGCATGGGATGGTTCTTTTCCTTCTCTTTGTATTATCTTGTAGCTCAAACTGTCTAATTTAAAGGTGCAGCAACATAATTAATGATGTCTTTTAAAATTCTGGATGACCAGTTTCTGCTGAGCATTAAAACACATGGCTTTATTTACTTTACTAGAACACTATATGGAGCTCTTTTTGCAGTTGATAACTCTTCACAGGAGATAAAATTCTAGCCCTGATGTACAGTATTAGTAAGAGAAGTCTACGGTTCAGGTTAAAAAGGTTTTGATTTTCCTCTTCATAAATATTACCCAGATTCCTGCCGTTGCTGAGCAAACTCAAAAATTGTTTCTTAACTGCTGCAGGTAATGTCAGTAAACTGTCAAAAAAACCAATTGGTTACACTTCAATAACAGTAGCAAATGAGCAAAAGAGAAGAGGTATATGGTATACGGACTGTGTTTTGCAAATTGCTTTCCAAAATATCACTAAAGGGCATTTACATAACTTATTCCATCATAATTGCCACACCATGCTTCACCACAAAGCTTATGCTAAACTGAATTTTCCTTTTTAAAGTATTAGACTCTCTCTTACAGAATTTATTTCCTATTCTTTTACCACAGCTAATGTTTCTGTTAAATTAGCACACTCTAGAACAAATATTAAAATAATTTCTACAAGTTTATCCCTGAAAATATCTATAATATCCATTGAAACCAAGTCAAAAAAGGAATAAAATTACAGATGTGAAATTTCTGTTTTGCGAAAGTGAAAAGAGGTCAGAAATTGAACTTAGAAGGAGCAGATAAGGCTATGTCACTTTTTTTGCAGTTTTTCAAGAGGTCCTGTGGAAAAAGGAAGGTTTTTTTTAAAAGAGTCCTGGTTTTGGGTATCTTGTTATTGGGAGAGATTCATGCAGCTGTATCATATTTTATCTTTACCCAGTCCTTTAGACTTTTAATTTGCTTACACTCACATAATGTTATTGTGAATAGGTTTAACAGACTGAGTATACTAGGCCACCAACAAAGAAATAAATAAAAGTATAATTTTGTATGAAATTTCAAAGAATGGGATTATTCAAGTATTTTTTCTTGTGTCTCATCACACTAGCCTGCCTGTTTCATGCCTTTGCGCTCAGTCTGGACTCAAAGGCCACATTTGATTAAGTAGGATGAAGGACTGATTAGGTGCAAGAGCCCTGGCTTTAGTACTGCTATTCCTCACTTGCCATTTCTGACTGCTAGTTCCCTCCATGGTACCGTTTTCTGTAGTGCCTTTCTACGAGGGAGGCTAGACAACTGATGGGATGGGAACATGCCTTTCCTTTCTTTCCTCCTTTTCTGTCCAGGTTGTTTTTCAGCTGTGTTAACCCTAGATCTGTCTGAGCATTAGGGTCCTGGAAGTCATTGTATAGGAGAAGACAACAGCAGAAAAAGTAAGCATACTCTAAGCTAGGAGTGCTACAAAACATGGGCCTTTACCCTGAGATTTGAGACCCAGGAAGCAGCTACAATCTTCTTCTGTGTTCACTGAGTTTGTCACACAGATACTTGACTGTGTCTAGAGATCAAGAACGCAGACCCAGGATTGCAAATGTCCACTAAACTTCAAGTGCTAGTCTTGAGAGAACTACTGCTTATGTTTGCAAGTGTTAAATATTCATGGCTTTGGTCTCAGCTAGAGGCAACTTCAGTCACTGAAGGCTGAAAGCAGATGGTATTGCAAGTTCAGCAGCTAAAAAGAGAGGCACAGAAAGTGAGTGAATGAGTTTAAAAAAAAGAGTCATGACTCACCAGTTGCTATTCTTGTGAATGATGAATGAAACAGTGCCCTTGAGCTTAAAAGTTGCTTTAGTATTATTTTCAAACATCAGACCCCCTTGGAAGCATATATTTCCCCTTTTCATTAAAGAATAATTGTGCAGTGCTGAAAACATTGACAAATGTAACTGATTTTCTGTTCTTTGTTTCTATTAAGGACTAAATATATTTTAAAAGAAACAAATGTAAGATTGTGCCAGTTATTTCTTGATAATAATCTGAAAATTAAATCATACCTTGTTTGAAGTTGCCTCAAGTCTGAGAAGATAAACACTTTTTGTAATAGTACTCACATTATAGCCCACAGAAACTAATTTCAGTTGCTTATATTCATGATCCCGTTGCAATACTAGACTTACACTAAAAAATATGCTTGGAAGATCACACAGCAGATATTTCTTTTGTGACAAGTTCTGAGCATCTAATTCTTCAAAGAGAAAATTAAAAATACTTTTCAATACAATGCTGGGGCACACAACTGTTAAAAAGCTTTCCTATTTTTGTATGTGTGATCTCAATGTAATATCTAGCCATTCTGTTTGTGTCTTCAAATTTTTCAAAGATTATTGACAAGGTTTTGAATAGCCAAAATTTACCTAAAGAGAAAAGCTTTTCCTTTTTGTTTCTTATTTCCTAATCTAATTGTCAGGAAGTCTATCAAAGCAAACATTAAATGATGTCTTGGATTTCTTATGGATTACTATAGACAAAAATCAAATATCAAGATGGAGGCTTTTAAGCACTAACTCCATGGAGAACTCTTCACTGGCGTTTAATTCTACATTGAGGTATTCGGGATGTCATGATAGCTCTAAGTATGAAAAGTTAACTCTATGTCATAGTTAGTTAAGAAGGATATGGGTCCATTTTTGAATTCTCAGAAGATGGCTACTAGATACACAAATTTTAAGACTGCCAGTCAATGCTTTTATTTCGTTGCCTTTTTTTTTTTCCTAACATCAAGTAGTGTGACAGAGTGTGATGACGCTTTGACGTCCTTGGCATTTACGGTATTCCTGCATATGCAGTGATTGTGGTGGGGAGCTGGAAAGATGATAGAGTATGGTGCAAGGTGGGAGATTTAGTAGGAAGGTTTTAACCTCTCTTCCCTCAGCTGACCGAAGGTACAAAGGTCTTGGATAGTCTGAACTGTAATTTACATTGATTTGTTCTGGTTTTGAAGTTTGTTTTCTTTTTGAAATAAAGCAAGACCCGAGGAAAAGAGCATGCAGTGATCTGTGTCTGGGATCCACAGCTTTTCTTTTCAGGTTGTTGGTTTTGCATGCTGGAACATTCATTCCTACAAACCCTTAGATAATTATTTTCACTGTTAACAAAGAACATACATATGTAAAATCACAGCTATTACCTTGAAAGGAGTCTCTTCAATAAATTTCATACAACACATGAAAGTTGTGCACCTTTACATAAATTTGTTCTCTTTTTTTGTAAATCCTTGCAGGAATGAATATAACCTCTCCTAACCCTAGAAGTTAGATTTAAAATTGTGATCTACTAGGTGGTATGATTTTTGGTTTTCAGAGAATGTCACAAAACCCACTGAATTTGTCAAAGACAAGGTTCTTATTGCAATTTATTAATTATTAAGCTAACAAGTCCGTGTCCTGTAAAACACATAATTAAAATACACATAATAATTAAAAAAATTGTTTCTTCTCATTCTCTCCAGCAGAAGTCCTACAAAAGTGAAAGCACAGAGTAAATAGTGTTAAAGGAACACAAATTTTAGAACTGCGTATTTCTTTCCTAGAGACTACATGGGAAGCCATAAAACCAGACAAACTGGGCCAAAACAAATATTCACTTATCCCAGACGCCTGTCTACAACAGCGGCCACAAGGAGATGCTGTAAAAACAGGTCAGTAAGTGTCAGCAGTGTATGCCAGACCTCCACTATTTTAATCTCAGAAGATTTCCTCAGGTGAATGTAGGTTTTGTCTATTTAATAATCAAATGCAGGTTACCTTTCTAAGAGTTCATCCAATTTCTCCTCAACTTTACCATCCATAACATTTTTTGACCTTGAATTACATGATTCTTGTGTGAATCACCGTTTTTCTTTGCTTGTTTTGAACCTGATTGCCAGATGACATGTATTGATGCTCACAGTTCTTGTATTGACTGTCACTATGACCCGAGGGAGTTAAGCAGTTTATGCATGACTTTTTGTTCAGCTTTGTTCAACTATAATTAAAAAGAGTCCCAACCCTTAAGTGCTTTTGATTTCATCTTTCTTTCTTTTTTTTTTTTTTCCCAGTTAAGGACAAAGTACAATTTTTTAGCACAACAAAGAAAGTTGTGAAGGAAGCTTATGACTCACACAGCTGTTTTTCTGAGGAATTCAAGTATCAAGTTTATATAATTGGAAATAAATACAACACAGGAAGTAGCATTTCCTTTGACTTAAAATATCTTTCCACTGTAGTTATGGATTAGGAAAACTAAAAGTTTGCTTCATGGTTTCAGGAGAAACATTTTAAATTCAAATACAAAAAATCAACTGTTTGACAGGGGATTTGTGATATAATCAGGCTATATAGTTCCTTTTATCATGATTCTTCCACTATTATTACCTTCCTTTTTAAAAAGTTTTGGAAAGTAATCTTTCTTGAGTGCTGCCAAATGAATATTACTGTTTGAGATCCTCATAAGCTTGGACTAATAGACAAATGAAAACCTCAGCAGGTTGTTTTACAGTCTTAGGAATGCATAATGGTTTTTGACATTTCAAATTGCCGGAGAAATCCATGATGCTGGAAAAATCCACAAACTTTTCTAATTTCCCCTGACCTAAAAGGAGCTCAACAACTTAAATGTGTGAAGGCACGGACATCTCAGTTATTACACTGGCTGTCACTGTGGCACATCAGTATGATGCAGATGTTGGATTCAGACAATTTTATTTTGGTTTAATAAAAGAGATGACTCCCTTTCTATGCCTTTGTATTTCTGGTATGGTCTCGTAATACATTTATTATCATGATATGCAGATACTACATAGTCAATGCACTACACAGACAACGGAAGTCTTCAGTGAGATTGCACGGGGTTGTTTTTTTCAGGACTTAGTATACAGAACATACACACTACATTTATAATGGAAAACTGTGAAAATTACGATAATTTTTAGTTTTTGGAACGGACTCATTAAAAGAATCTTAGTATAGCTTGCTAGAAAGTCCTGTCTCCCACCCAACAAGTCTTTAGTCTGGCTGTACAACGTGTAATTGAAGCAGATACAATACACTGAAATAATGAATTTCATGTTGAAACATTATGTATCTTGGTATTAGCTTATTCACCCAAGAAAAAAATGGTACTCAATTTTTCTTGACTGATCCTTAAAAAATTTTAGCAAAAGTTGGGTTTTCCTGTGGGAGGTTTTGAATTGCTGGAAATTATATTTGATCATTAAAAACATACACCAGAAATTACTGATCAGTTATGTTTATGTGATTATTGACAATACAGTCACTCTTTTCCTCCTCTGCTTATTGAGATAGCCAACTAGGTGGAAATTATACTCTTTGCACTAAAGATTTGTTGTATCTTTCTCATTATGTTGGAATGATCATCCATATATTTGAATGATGACCTGTATTTCACACCATATAGGGGATGATGGGAATGGGAAGGGAACCTGAAAGCTCTTTGCGAAGTACTTAGTGATTTTATATTTTACAGGTTTTTATATTTCTTTCTGCAACTTGTGCTACTTTAAGTTGACATGATACTGTATTTTGTGATAACAGTATAAATACAGTGACATACTTTTTTTATTAGTTTAGATAGTAAATTATGGGGTTTTTTCAAAAAAAACCCAAACTTGTGGTGACATTAGAACTTTTACCCTTACCAAACCCAGGGAAATTTTTGCCACTAAATGCACACTGTGTACCACTTTCAGTTGTTTTGAAAATCATGCACTACATGCCTTATTTTGTTCAGTAGAATAGATAACTTGAATAATGAAACCTTAAAATATTCAGTATGTTTCAGACCTGTCTAGGGTAAAACTTTGATGACTGACAGATAACCACAATTGTTGCATTGGCCACTTCTTTTCAGCAGAACACCTGAACTGGCTTTTCCCTGGAGATATCAAAGGCAATTGGGGAAGTGGCCAAAAGAACAGCTTGTGGTCTGCATTCACACCACGCATACACAGCTGAGCAATGTACAATGCTTTGATGAGTTTTTGTCTGTCTGTGACAGCTCTTTCGGGATTAGGAAGCTGATGGTATGATGTAAGTTCAATGATTATCTGTTGTACACCTGGCATTCCCTTAGGAGTATCCCACTGTGGATAATAATTTTCAGTATTACTTTTTTGTTTTCAGGAAGTTGCGAGAGAGAATCTCAAACTGTTATCTGAGTAACAGCATGATATAAAGACTGTATATAACTCCACTATAACAGATATGATTAATAATAAATACATATATTCACAGAAGGTCTGTATTTTATGGTTTCATTAGGTTAGAAGTTATATGCTCTGTTTGTATTTCTGCAGGAATGAGTGCAAGAATAAAATAAGGAAAAAAAGAGAGGTACACATGAAATATTCACTGACAAGCTAGTTTACTACCATCCTTGTTAACTACCTGTTTCAACGGCTTTGCAGTTGTGTGAGTCTGAACATAATCGGTACAACTATTTGAATGTAAATCTTTTTTGCAAAGACACAGAAATCAAGCCACAAATGATCAACTATGGCCAAATAAAAGCATATAGGATTATATCATTCTGTTGCTCCTGAACAGAAGAAACAAAACAACTCTGCTGCTCTTATCTTCTCGTTCTTTCAAAGACAACTAGAAAACTGCTGAACATGTTCTCTAATGGTCACGCTTTTCATTTATATTCTTAATTGCCGTTCACTGTCCAACACACAAGTTACATGCAGTCTGTATTTAAGGCTCTATTTAGTCTTCTTCTTGCACGATATTGAGTGAAACCTCCACCCCTGGGATCAGTCTTGAAAATAAATGTATCTATACTTTGCCTTTAGTTTTTATTTATCATCGTCTGCTAGAATGAATACTTTTTTATTTCTAGCACTCATTATTTTACATGTCTTACTGCTTCCAGATTGTATTAAGAACCTTGTGGCAAATAGGTGAATGTTATATTTTTAAATTGCATTAATACTATCAGAATGGATCTAGATTTAACATGGTAGTGATTATGTTGATTATTATTTGCATCTTGTGGAATAAGAAAATGATAGCCATATATTCATAGGTTGAAAGTGTTTATCAGTGGATATATCTGAGGAAAGACTAACATACAAAACTGTTATTTTTGGTGCTGGTACTGTGTTTTTCGTTGTTATGAGATTGGAACATTGCAGAAACTGTTTAATCTACAGAGTACTTTGAAAAAAGCTTCTATTCCTGACTTTACTTAATCTGTTTACAGTGTTAATATCAATATCCTGTAAACCTTCTGTTAATGCTCAGTCATTTGAAGACTCAGATGGTACTAACAGACACATCTGCATCTCATCTGAACTGCTGTAAAATCACAGCTATATTTATATTTAAGATGAGATATAGTAGTGCCAACTGTAACATATAAATAAAACAATAAGCCAAATTGTACTTTGAATACTACAGGCATGTCACCATTCTCCAAAAATATGTTCACACGAATATTTGAGAAAAAGATTATGGGACTAAAAACAATTTTTTTTTTAAAATCAGATCTAAGAACCTTAAAGAGATATAAATAGCAGTGTGTTTGGCTTAATCTTCAGTGATAACAGTAAAAATAAGTAATGAAAGATGTTCACAGTATCAAATAACAACACCGCCCCCACTTACCCTTCTTCTGAGGGCTTCAAAAACTTTCAAATCTCAGAAATTGTGAAAGAGGGGACAAATTCAACAAAATGTTGCTTATTGATAGGTTTTTGGAGAGACATGAGAGGAAGAGGAGGAAACAAAAATCAAGAGAAGGCTGTTTTAAATCAAATTTCCCTGTAGACTCTTAAGCTCTCTTTCCAAACTGAGACATGTGAAATGCAGACATTTTGCATTTTGTATGCTTTACCAAACAAGTGATTCAAAGACTTGCTCTTCAACATTAAGAAAATGTCTTTCCCCAAAGAGTAATTTTGTTTGAATATTGAGATAAATGCCTTTTTGATGTAGTATTCAAAATTTAAGCTAATAGCAAGACCAATTTTACTATAGACCATACTAGTTCCTTAAGCAATGAAGCTGTTCTAGTGGAAATACGGACAAAAGCAAGACCTTTGCATTTGCACAGCATTCATCTTTTATCTCCAGACCAAAGCAAAATATTCTCTACCCGTGTTCAGGAGTTGTGATGTTAGATTGTATATCTTATATATATTTTGGACATGTGGGACACAGAGGAACATTGGTTTTACTAATTTTTATTTCCGTTGTTCCATACAAAGCGCTCTGCTGCCTCTGTTTCAAAGTGTCTAGTATCCAAAGCTTAAGAAGGGGATTAAAAACAGTGACAATATGATGTGACTTATTTTATAAATTGCTTTTACATAAATGTGTGACTTTATCCTAGACAATGACATGTTAATAAAAACAGAAAGTTAAAAAGAAAGACACTTTCTTTTTACCTTAATATAATGTGCAAAATATTCTTCACTATCTTATTTGTTTGATATATTTTCAGCTTGAAGTAATGAGTCAATGGTTGCTTCCAAGTCATTATGTTTGATGATGAACAAGAAACCTACACTCTGTGATTTGATTTAATCTCACATTGATTCATGATTTAATCTTGGGTCCCATGACAGTATGTGCCAAAGAGTTCCCCGATTCAGTTTCAGACTGCAAAGTACATAATTACAGAATGGTTCTAACTGCCAGACAGCACTTATCAAAAGTTCTACATTGAGTTGCTGTCAGATAACCTTTAATAGAAGTCTATATAGCATGGATTATAATTCATAACCATAGATAAGAAAAGGAAGGATTCCCAAAGTGCTAAGTGTAATTCCTTGTTTCAGGCTGGTGTTTCATGCTAGTTCCATCCCTACTTTATTTAGACTATCACTGGTTAGGTGTGCTCTAAAAATGTGTTGGTGGATAAAGCTACTTCACTTGTGAGAGTTCATAGGTAGGGTGTAAGGGTCAGAGATGCCAGACATAAAAATAATGATTCCTGATCTTTAGATGTTTAGTATTTCCTTGTCCCTTTGGACTGAAAAGAATAAAGTCAAAAGCCCAGTTCTTAGCTCTTTAAGTGCTATACTGCCATAGTTTACACACTATGGCTTAGATTTTGGGTATTTAACTGTATTTGCAAACTTAATAGAAACCAGTATTCTCAGTATAATTTGACTGAAAAAAACCCTTCAAACCCAGATGAAAATTTAAAAAAGGAAAAAGAGAATTTAGAAGGCAACAAAATTCAGGAGGCAGGAAACCTCACTCCTGCATGTAGATATTTTTAACACATGAAAACGCTGAAGACTTAGAATTTCCAAATTCCTGCATACTTGCTGACTGTGACAGTAACTGGGAAAACAAAGATGTAAACTAAAAGAGTATGTTTGCTATTGTGTCCTGTTTTCAGGAGATTAAGAACTGATCCTTACAGAGATTCAGAGATTAGATCTGCTGGAGTCATATGTGTTTACTGTGTCAGTTAATACCCAGACATTGTACTTCTAGGTTTATACCTGTGTAATACTTGGGATATTACAAAGGAGAGCATCTGAATTTAGAATCTAATTTAGTTACTTGGTATTGAAAGTTTAAGACGTCACGTTGCGAATGTTTGCCCATGTGGAGGGGGAGGGTCAGGAAATTTCAAACTCTAAAGCTGAGAATGAAGCCATAAATTGGTAATATACAACACTTAAATGAATGTTATTTAAATAACCACTACTAGCAGTGTTTTAGAAAATTTTTGAGGGTAATCGTTCTGATTATTACGCAGACCAACAGTCATTTCAGATATACACTCTCTTAGAAATCTGTCAAAGAAAGTAGAATGTGCTTTTGGAATTAGTGCTCAGAGCTGACAGGACATAGTGAAACCCATAATCATTTCCTTACATAACCCAGCAGGATTATAACGTGGACAGACCACTACATTCACTCGAATCTGGGGTCATGCCAGGGCTTAAACAGAAATGTGATTAACTAAATGTACAAGATGTACTGTAAACCCAAGTTTAAGCAGTCTACTTGGTACAATATTGCCAGTGAAAGCTGTTGAATAGCTAGCTTAAATTACTTTATCTGGTAATCAGGACTGAAAATATGAGTTACTGTTCGTTTGGTTGCTGGTTGCATGATCTTGTCAATATAAAGCTCTCATAAGAAGTATTGGCTAGTCATCAGAGAATATACAGGTTTTTTAAAACTGTTCAAACTATGTTTTTTAGTTCTTAGCAGTTGAAACAGACACTGCACTCTGAAGATGATGGGAAAAGTGTGGAGGAGAAGTAGCCTTGTAAACAGAGTACAATTTTGCTGATGTGTACTTAAAAAAAAATAGAGGGATAGACATATCTATAAGACTGTGGGAAGATCTGAAGAATTTCTGGCAAACCTTGCCCCAGGTTAAGGCCTGAGCTGATGGGAGATAAAAATCACATGGGGAACTGGTAGTGGTGAGACTCCTAGAGCAGACCTTGGTAATTTTGTTTTGCTGCAGTTGAATTTATGTGGGTTCAAACGGCTTCTTGTGCTAACACTACTTGTAATGTCAAAAATTCAGGTGCATGCAGCAGAGAATCTACTGCAGCGAGCATCCAAAATAGGGTACAGCATCTTTTTCACTCTGCATTCATATGTTTTCTTTCTTCTTTAAACCCTTCGTCTCTCAAAACTAACCCAATAAGTGAGATATTTAAGTAGATTTGGGGCGCAGCCCTTAAAAGTGCAACTTCTGTCCCTGATACAATGACAGGATTTAGGAACTACTTGCATTACGAATTTATGAACAGTATGAACTGTCTTCCCTCCAGTCTTTTGGAGAGTAGGGTTAGAAGGCTGTTGTATCATTCCCTTAACAGGGATAGAGATTTTCAGAGATACTTAGTCTTTGAGTGAAACACCCATATGAATTATTTCGTTAGTGCTATGGATAGAAGAAAAGAGTCAGAAAATACAAACAGTTAAAGTCAAGGAAGATGCACCATAACGCTCTATCACTGCAATGCTTGCGTAGTTTTAAGTAACTACAGTCTGAAGAAGATATGTTGAAGCAAATGCAGCTGGAGCATTGCTAGATTTGGCTGATCTCTGGCTTTATTCAGTAGCTGAATGCTTCCCTGGCAGTGCAGAGGATTGGGAGCAAGAAGCAAGTGATCGCTCCTTGTGCCTGGCCATGCTCCAGTTCCTCATCAGCGCAAACTCTAATCCATAGCATATATGTAACAGATGATCTGTTAGATGATCACAGAAAATGGTGGAAGCGAAGAATAAACGCTTCATATATGACCAAAATTAAGTGTAAGCTGCACATTCTCTCTAGCTGAGCACTGAGAAACCTGCCTCAGGCCTCCCTGTGGCACTGATGCCCAGGCCAGCACAATCCTGTCACCTGTATGGAGACGGGTACTCAGCCTTCTGCCACCAGGATGTGAGGTGTAGGGATGCCCCTCGCTGAATGGGCACACTGTGACTGGGTTCCACCAGGGCCTTTGTGCTGGCTCAAGGCCCGGGGACAAGTCCCCACTGTCGGTGGGTCACCCTGGGGCTGAGCCTGACCCCCTCACGAAGCCTGATCCTGACCCCTGACACCCTGATCTGGCCCTGCTCATCCATCCTCACATACCCAAACACAGCCATCAGAGTTTCTGTTCATTGTCCCCAGGTACAATTACACATACAGATTGGAGAGATGTTGGAATGGGATTAGCATACTATTTCAGAAAAAAAGCCGCATACCATGTAGGAATGAAAAAGAAATGATTCTTCAATCACTTATATTTCTTGATTTTAAAATTTTAATTTTTTTAAGTTTTGGTTCCCTCCGTGTCTCTGCAGAACTTTCTGGCAAAGGTTATTCTGATGCACTCGGTGACTTGTATGTTCTTGGGTGTTTTATCTCTCAAGTTGTCATATAACCCTCTTCATTATGATATCTGCACAAGCCAGATTTGTGGTTACACCAGCAAAATCTATTTTCTGCATGAGTTGAGCTTATTAGTGAGAATTTTTTTCTGGGCTTTATCCTTAAAATTTACTTTTGCTCAACTTTAGTGCATTACTCATAATTATACACTTCTGTCTGCCTAAAATAATCTACTCTGTCCTTGAGTCTATCCCTTCAATTATTTAATCATGTTTTGCACAGCTGTGATTTAATTAATTTATATATTTTGCTATTTTAACTCTCCTGATAAATCTTCTTGTCCTTTGTTTTCAGCCTGTGGATGGTATAGTGATATTCCTCAGAAAAGAAATAACAAAGGAAGTTTAAATGTTGCCTTAAATACTTAAATACTGTGTTTTAAGTGAAGGTTCTTTACTCAGACTCCTTCGATTTCTGAACCCTTTCAATTCAAGACTGTCCTTGGGAAAGCTTACATTGCTTTATTTCCTCAGCTGGGTGAAAGTACAAAGGGATTAACAAACTGTGCCCATATCCATGTCTGTCTGCTCTGCTCCTTTACTTGGAGTCAGCAGTGCCTGGTTCTAGGTGTGCCTTGCCCAGCAATTGAATCAGACATGCCCATTAATTCAGCCAGCCTTTTTTACCAAAATGTTTTGCAGTCTCAGACTACATGCAGCATGAAGTTTGCAGAGAATCATGCTGAGGACTGTCTCCTGCATGTAGGGCCCACTACCATGCTGGGATTTGTCAGTGGGGTCTGCCCTTCGGCCCCTGCAAACTAGTAGACCGTCATTTTGTCTGTCTGTAGCTCATCGGCTGCCTCAGTTCATAATCTGAAATTGTGAACACTATACATGTTCTGTAGAGCTGAAAAAAAATCATAGTCATTCTTTACTTCAAATAGATGTCCATGTTTTTAAAGGAAGATGTGAAATAAAACTGAATCAAATACAGATACTTGATGATTCAATCAATTCCTCCTGCAACTGAGATAGGTTAGAGATCATCTGCAGATTGGATGTATACATTTAAAAGGATAACCATCTGAACATTTGAGCTGTCACAAATTTCTCTGACTTTTCCTTCCTTGTTTCATCTGCTGGCTCTTTAGAAGCTTCCCAACCTAGTAAAGACCCATTTACCGTCCAGCAGCTAAAGTCGACAGGGCACTTACCCAGATATCATTTTCAAGTATATTAGATCTGAATTCATATTTCTTCTTTTGCCTCATCATTATGGATGACTGACTTCTGATTTTGCATTTCTCATGTTAATATGAACTTGAGTTTTTTAGTGAGTAAACCAAAATTCATCTACAACAGCAAGGGAAAATAGTGCACTTCATAAACATAATAGCTTGTCCCTCCTCGGCAGTAGAATGTCTATAGTTTTGACACAGAGATTTATTGAAATTGTTAGAGGGATATGCATCAAGGTTAGTGGGATAGGCTTCAAGGAATTACAAGGTCCCAGTGTAAAAGAAATAGCACACTGCAAGAGAAACAGATTCAAAGTTACATTTTTTCTTGTTCTGCAGTTCCCCTTGACCGAAGAGATGAACTGCAGTTTGGAATCAAGAGCAGAAGTGTTTACATTAACTAATAACTAAGAACTTCCTGTTGGCTTTATTACTCCCAATTAAAGAACTAAATATGCTTTCAAGTAACAAAGAGAGTTCATTCAAACAATAAGAAAGCAATTATACATGTATTTCAGAGGTAATTTTGTATAAATGAATTAGCAAGCTTGCTTATCTCTTGCATTCCTACTAAATTTCTATAAGTGTTCTTTGAACAATCAATATTTAATTAACCAGCAATCAAGACACTTTTTAAAATGCAAATTAAAGACTTATTTGAGGTTTACTTTGGTGTGGGAAAAAAGATGGAACAATTAAAAAAGTATGTGCATTTCCCAACTAATTTTTGAGGCTTTGGCTGTACAGGGCCTAGCAGCACCATTTCAGTTATCAGTGTCAGCAGCTGAAGTATAGACCTGCTGATATTACTTTAACCTTTGCATTTTTTAGAAGTATATTCTCCAGGCTTTTGGATTGCTTGCCGTATGATTTCAAACTGCCATTTCCAAAGCAGGAAAATACGTTCAGCATCCATGCAGTATTTTTTCAAACACTCCATAGTGTAGATATGTTTTCAAAAGTAAAACAAAAATATTTCAAGCAAAAATACATACGTGAACTAAAGTGTGAAAAGATGTTATTTCCAGTAAGAAACTGCAAAAGGGTTTCTGTTTCTGCATTGACCTTTAATTTTAAGAGGTTTCACCATAAATAAAGAATGCCATAATTGATGTTATTCAGCGCTCATCCAACTAAGCTGACAATGTTTTTGTCTGAACCTAGCGCTGTATTGTCACCAAAATCTTTGTGCTAACATCATTGCAGCATTTTATTTCGTTCACTTTGGAATCTAAACCCAGAGTCTTTTTAAGAGTTGTAACTAATAAACCTTTTTTAATATCTAGAGCTACAATGGCACAAAATTTGAATAAATATTATAAATGTAACTGTATGTTCACTCCACAATTTCTAAGTCATTGAGCCTCAGGATTTACCAAATGATTCAAAACTGGATCATCATCAGATAGAATTTTCTATTATTTTACTGTTACAGGGTCATAAGCTTGGATGTAGTCTTGCAGTTTAAAATCATACTTTCTTATTTGAATGATAGGTATACAATATTTGGGATAACTGGGGAATATTACTTTATTAACTAACTCAAAGTATGTTTGCTTGTATATGCCATCTGATATAAAAATTAATGTTTTATTTTTAGCTAGGAATTAAACTTCAGAAACAGAGATTCTGTTTTGCTCTGTCTCTGAGCATGGTTAAAAACCCACTGAAAATAATGTTACTGTACTTGCACAAAAGCACAGAAGTCCTTTAAGAGACAACAAATCACAAGGTGCACGCAAGGATTTAGCTGAAACTTAAGGAAAGGAAGTGAGTTAGAAGACCAAAAGAAAAGGTTAAAGAGGAGCAGGCAGATGAAGTCAAGAAAAGCAGAGGAGTGAATCGCACTGAGATTGAAGCTAATAGTGAGAGTAAGAGCAAGGGGTCACAAAGTAGCAACTGCTGCCAAATAGTCAGTGCAGTGACAGAGAGAAATAGTTCTGTGCCTGTAACATGAAACAGTTGTATTGGCTTTTGTTTGCTTATATTTCTTCTTGTACCTCTAAACCACACATATTTCTGGCAGAAATGGTAGGTTTTGATTCCCTATAAACATGAATTGTTTTCCAAATGCTACCTGTTTTGACTTTGAGCAGTTAAAATTATTATGTTTAGCCATGATTCAATTTTTAAAAAACAAAAATTGTCAGACAAAGTAAGCTACTTAGAAAACTTATTTTCTTTATATATACTTCTATTGTATATAGTAATGTACAGCTGAATTAAATACTTCAAGATGCACAAAAAAATGACTACTCTTAAAAAAATACCTATAATGCAAAGTGCTTCCTATGTTAGATTTGGTAGCATCTACTGTAGAATATTTTATTTGGAAAAATATAATCTAATACAGCTGTCATTATAGGATTTACATTCTTTGATAACTAGAATTATTTAAACAAACATCTTAGTTTTGTTACCAGCCTTTTTTTTCTAGATGTCACTTAAATTAGAGATTTCTAAAAATTGACAAGAAATAGCTGATTATGTATGATTTGCCCAAGATCAGAAAAGGAAAATTATTTGGGATACAGAAATTACAGAGTTAGCCTGTACTTATGCATATGTCTCTTTGCGGCTGAGATATCATTCCCTTTTCTGTTTTTTTTCTTTGGTTTTTTCCACTCTTCCCTCCCCCTAATTGCTGTAACAGTAGGAGCTCTAGTCATTCTAGTCATCCTTCTTTCTTCAAGATATCTCGTTCAAATTTGTGACTTGCCAGCATTTGAACTTCCCCATTACGGCACTCCGGTTAAAATACAATCTTACTTGCGTAGAAGCTTCTGGAACAAAAAAAAACCCCAAACAAACAAATGAAAACCCTGTCATCCTCTTCTGCTCCCTGCTGCACTGTGGAAGGGCTGTACCCACAGAGACATTTTCCATTCTCAAAAGAAGAAGGAACAGGTTGTGACCTCAGGGTAAGCTCTTTTTTTCTCTTTTCGGCTTCTGTGGGATTTCCTTGAACCCTCTATGATTACATTGTTCTCCACTCATCCTCATTTCTGCATAAGTTTAACAGCCGATGTAAGTTTCTGATAATGATAAACTAGAACTTGATGATCATTTACTTTCTTTTATCTGTTTATCAGTGGAAATCATCCACCTGTTACCTCAAGTTTAAGTAACCTTTTAATCTTTCTCAATGCCTAACCCTATAATTTCTTCATAATGATAGATTACTCTCCCACTCCTCAGTCAGCTCTGCCTCCTGGGTGTCATTTAGGCTTGAAACTTTTTGCAGGTCCTACATAATGATATAGCTAAATCATCCTAGTTCTGTTGAACATGTCTGAAACAGTGCTTTTTGTTTCGTGGGCCCAGAAATAGCACTAGCCAAAGTTCATAGAATCTTTTTTCTTGATCCTTTACTCTGGCAAAGGTGAATGCAAGCTTCGTGTGCTTCATTGTACCACATCAAATATAAGATGCTTTTAGTCACTTTCAGACATTTTAGAGACAATCTTTATCCTAAATGTAATATTTTTTTTCATATCGGTATTCTTTCCCTATGATGTGTTGCATTTCCAAAGAGTCATCTCCGTTCTTTTTCCCAAGTAACTCATCATTCCTGGGGGGTGCTCTCTGCAAACATCTGTGATACTACTTCATTATCTTTCTTCAGGCCCAGGTCTGCTGCAGTGCTTATGAAAGGCATCCTGAGCTGTGATTTGCTGAGTCTACTATCTGTTATGCTGACAAATATGATTTCCTTGCTGTTACTGCTTTCAGATCAGACTGCTTCTACCTATTGTCTCTCATTTCACATTTGAATTGACATCTCAGTTAGAAAAAGAGTTTTCTTTCTTTCGTTGAACAATACCTACCATAGTCTGAGTCTGTTCTCTAGATTTCTCTAAGAATTCTCTAAGAATTAACAATTTATTGACCTAAAAGCACCTTAAGAGCAATGAGATTCCCTCCATTGATAAGGGAAATATTTTTTCTTGTGTTTTCGCTGTTAAAAGTTTTGTTTGTGTTTGTGTTATTTCATCTGGCTCTGAGATCTTCGTTGAAGAACAGACATTTTCTTTCTTTCTTTTTCAATCTTTTTCAGAAGAAGTTTTCTTTAATGGAGAATGTTTCTGTGCTACTTTGTCAAAAAGTTCCTTATATTTAATTTATTTACAGCATTTCTGAGCCCAAAGCCTCTGAGTTGAATGATACTCAGAAACTTTTCCATCTTCCTTTCTGCTGCTTTTTCAAGTCAATGAGCTCTAAATATAGGGCTTTTTTTCATAATTTTATTTTATTATGTAATCTATTTTTCTTCTTTTTTTTCTGCTTTTTAAAGTCAATGACATCTAAAGGTAGAGGTTTTTTTCATAATCTTTTTATGTAATTTCTTTTTCCTTGTTTTTGGTCTGTATTTATACCATTTATATCCTTTTGCTCTTTTTATATTCATTAGCGTGGTGTCCAATAACGTAAAAACCAACATTGTAACATTAGAGTAAATAGTTATTTATCAAGCAACAAGTCCAATTTTCAATCCAAAAAGAACATGGGAAAGCCTTCTGATTGTATGCGTTGATACTATGAAGTAAAGTGCAAAGCTAAATATTAAGACTGGCAAAAAAGTGTGGTAGAAAATACCAAGAGCTAAAACTGGAATCCTGAAGACATAAGTCAAGTAAAGGAGAAGTAAAGCAAAATAGTTCTCTGTTCAGAACATAGTACCATGGCAATGTGTGTGTTGCTCCCCGACAATTTTTCTCTGAGAGGATCCCAGATCTTTTTGTCACACAGCAGTATTTTTGAGTCTCTCTTGAATGTTGTTTTGAGTGTACTCCCTCTGTACATTAGCACCAAAGACATCTCTCAGATGTTTAACCTGTAGTCTGAAGAGTGCTTGTGTCCATGCTAGCTATCAAGTGTTACGTCCTTGAGAGTCTCAGTGTACAGTGAGGAATGGCTCCTACTCACTTTGCACCAGGATGAAAAGCATGGCACAGTATTTATCTTCCGTTCTGGTTCTGTACTAAAAAGTAGCTGTGAGAGGGAATTGAAGGTGGCTGCTTCAGGGTAGTCTTCTGAAAGAACAGGGACTCAGTACTGGGGATAGGGTTGGATGTTCTTTGGTTTTGAACAGCTCAAAATCTGTTGCCAGCTTCCACTACTTGATGGTTACATTTTGGAAAATCTGTCTAATTTTCTGCACCATTTGGCCTACGGTTTCCCCTAAACTTGGGAGCTTCCTGTAAATATCCTTTCAATATCTTCTTTTGAACTCTTTGATGGAATACCTATGAAAATTTAATGACAGAAATTGTAGGGAACACACATCACAGTGACCACTGTTACCTACTTTTTCCATCTTCTTATTGCAAGGACACTGCCGACACTATGAGGTTGGGGCTGTCTTTCTGTTTAATATATCTGAAGAATGTATAGTAAGGAAAGTCTTGTTTTCAGAAATAAGTGTTCTGGCAATGCAGCTATATAAAATGACAACAGACTAATATTAACAGGGAGAAGAACTTTACTGCTACTTCCAGGAAATAGTAACACACTGGTAAATCTTGTTCTTTTTGATATGAGAACCAGCATTTACATAACTTGTTCGACCATTAAACTGATGAAATCCCTCATTTTCATACAGTAAAGGATGGTAAAAGTACATATTTTAGTAAGAATTAAAGTAGTTAGAAAAGACCGTAATTAGTGTGTCTGTCATTCCAGGCCACAAGGCTCCTTACAGTTAAAAGACACAGAAAACCCCTAAAAATGGGCAATGCAGTAAAGAAAACTAAGGTCAGTGATATTTCAATGTCCTTGATTTGTTGATCGGGAAAACAGCAGGACCTATTGCAGTCCAGCTAATAGATGTTAGCGATGGCTGAGGCAGCAAGTCAGTCTGTTTTACAGTAGCAATCATAGTGAAATAAAAATGTGATTAAAAATGTAAAATATGAAAACAGAGAAAGTGAAACCTTCACAAAATTCTGTAGGGTTCTTGACCTCCTCCACCATAATTCAACAAAAAAAAAAAGCAGAAAGCCAAATGGATTTAATGTTCTGAGGAGTCTTATTCCAAACTCAGTATCACGCTCAAATTTATCTTCAGTTTTAATGCAGATAGGTTTGATGTGGACAGCTGTAGCTTATATTTATTACTGATGAAAACTTACTCATGAATGATGAAAAATTGTAAAGTTACTGAGTTATCCTGTTTTTTTTTAATAGAAAGCTATATTTCTCTCTCAATCAACAACTGGCTCATTGTACAAATGCATTTCTTGAAGAACTGGGGTTCTTCAAGATCTGAATTTAACATGTCGGTGTCCCCCTCGCTCTCCTTTCCCAAAATATTTTCTGAGAAATTTCTGTTGCTGAAGGACTTGGTCAAACACTGCTTGCAGATGCTTATTTGTTAGTATTTTGTATTTTTCAGTGTTTAGATCTCTAATTTGACAAAATACAGTTCAGCTATCCTATTCTTTTTTTTTTTTCCTGAGAAATGAGTGAGACACGTATATCATGGAACTGTCACATAAAGTCTGGCAATATTTCTAAATCTTATTCTGACTATGATGTAGGGGTGGATAAATTAGAGCAGATAAAATAATAATGGATCTGCAGCTGAACATTTTTTCTGATGTTTAAACACTCATTTTGCTAGTTTCCATTTTATTCCTTGGAAACTTCACTTCTTTTTGTGCCGGAACTCAAAATTAGATTATTTTATTGCTCTCACTGGCAAGTAGTTTCTTCCTAAGTGAACCAGTTCTAAGTATTTCCCTGAAGAAAGACTGGATGCTTTACTGGGGAGTTGTAAGCCTCTGCTAGCATCCACCGTACAGTTAGCTATTGATCTCCCTCCACTCCTCTGTCTCGCTGACAACTACTTTGTAGTAGATGAGCCAGCTGTCCCCAGATATACTGTGGGCTGATATGCCCAGCTGGCATTTGAGGGATTTCTACCAGGTGCATGTTGCAGATATACCTCAGTTTTTTAAATCTAACTCATGCATCTCTTCTATTTCTTCTGCACCTGCCTGTTTGTTGCCCTACTTCATCCTCTTTCCTGACCCTGATTCTTGTTTCTGAACTCTGCTGTGGTATTTGACTCCCAGTGTGATTTGGCCTGGTTGCAGGCTCTTCATTTTGAGTGTAGACTTGCTGTGGCCTCAACTTGATGTTTTCCCACCTATCTCCTTAGATTACTGTTTTTCTTCTTCTTATCATTATTACTGATACATCAATGTATTCTGGCGTACTGTAGTACCCTGAGCTAGCCCTAGTTACTAGAAATGATGGCCTGTGGCCTGTGTAGGATTTCCTGATGAGCATTCGTCCTTAAATTTAAGCAAGAATTAGTTGTCGGCAGCTATTCCATAAAAACTAGAGAAAATGGAGTGTATGTAGGAGAACATATGTTCTAAAAAAGGTCACTTAAAACAATCATACAGCACAGTAGGAGGAACATCTGTTCGTTGTGCAACAGACTCTAGTAATACATGTGAAAACAGAATAGAGCAACAGGTATCAACAAAGACTTTGATGTAGGTCAGGTGTTAGATTTGGGATGACACATCTCTAGTGTTACTTCCTGTAGTCTAGAGTGCACAGAGCCAGGGCAAAGTGTCAGTATGATGATAGTAGGACATTCTATTCAACAGAAGAGGCAGTTTGCTCTTTGTTTTTTGAAGGACAAGAAAATGACATGGCAGTCTTGCATTAGAGTGGGTTACGAAAAACAAAAATTTGCACACATATAGAAGCATAGACTTTTTCTAGCAAAGACATAGCAAAACTGGTTCTCCTCTTCAGTAAGACTTAAGAGACTTATTGTTCATCTTAACAGTTCAAACTGTAATACTTCAGAAATCACTAAGTTCACTTCAGAGGAAGGAGTTGATTTTCTTCCTCAAAAATTTTTCTCATTTGACAAATAATACTGCCCTGTGTGCGCTTGAGAGATGGGATGTGTTCTAGACACAGTTTTATAACAGTGGCAACATTTCCTGAAACCCATTACTTACTTTTTATAATGAACGTGTCCTTATGGCATGCAACTTAGTAATGAGTATGGCTGCAAGTAACGTCTGGATTTTGATGAATCCATCACAAAGTATACCCAGAAAAACATATTCAAATTAAAAAAATATGAGAAAATTATCCTTTTTTTCACATGGGTTGATTAGCAGTAATTGTAGCAGTATATCTATTATGCAGACATTTAATATTTTCTTCCTTGTCTATCCAGATTATGTCAGATAAACCAAACGACTGTTTTGTCATATGGGGCTGCTGCTTCACCGAGGTGCAGTGATAAGAAATATTGGATTGGAAAAAAGGGAGACAGGATTTATTTTGGTTTTAGATGTAGAATAAATCATGCAAAGGAGAAATTGTCCCTAAATCTGCTACTTGCGTCCTAACTTATTTTCTGCAAAGTATCACATTTTCTGTTTGAACAGGGCTGGTAGCTGCTTGGGCAAAAAACTCTGCCCTTTTGTGAACTTCAGATGTAATCTTAATATACTCTTATTGTATACTTTTTCTGTAATAAATGTGTGACTCTACAGAACTATCTCAGTTTACAAAATACATTGCTTACATTTCTTCAATTTAATTTCATAAATGTTCAAGAAAGAGTCCTAGTGAAACAAACCAGATCAGCATGATATAAACTGTTCATTTGTTCATTTCCAGCTCTCAGTATAGATGTCTTCATCATCTGGAAAATACCATCTAAGGTGGCTTGTGGACAGAACTCTTTTTAATTTGGAATGATGATTCTATTCATCTTTGCCATCTGCATGCAATTAAAAAGTTTTTGAATCTCTTACTGAGCCACAAATTCAAGTCACTCCCAATATACAGAAGTGAGGAAAGAGCCTTCCCCCCCCCCCTTTTTTTTTTTATAATTCTGTAGTGAGATCAGGACATTTCTGAATAAAACTTCAGAACTGTGTTAAATAATATTTAATCCTATGATAGTGTCTGTCCTATAAAAGAGACATTCTATCAGTCTAGTTTTGTGATTTTTTTTACATTATCTAAGAGTCATAATGGGGGCAGGTTGGGTCTAGGTGAATCTCTTGTTGACATTTTCCCCTACTGAAGAACCCTAACACAAACCTGGGCCACACTGGGTAAAGAGGGCTGGGAGTCAGCAAAACCATTGGATTTAATATTCTGAATCTTTACCCAGAACTGCCTAATGATAACCTTTTTAAAACTCAAATAAAATAGACCATTCAGTTTTCATTAACCCAGACTATTTAAGCTAATGGAAATACACCTGTCCAAGCCATCATTAATGGCGTGTTCAAATCAGTTCTTATGCAGGACAAAGCAAACTACTTCTCTCTCCATCATCAGATTCTTGAAAAATAGCTGCTTTTGATGAAATCTTCTGGCTTGTTTTTTTTTAGGCTCTGGTATCTCCATGATGTTTTAACATGCCCAGCCATCAAATCAGATATAAAGAGGAAACCAACATAGGTTTTGCATGAAAACAGCATTTAGCAGTTTTTGCATTTCCAAAAGAGGAATAATAAAGAGAAATATTAGGTAATGGGAAAGGAATCTTATATATTGCATATATAAACTTGATTGCCTATCTTCTCCAAGATGTTAATATTTTTATCTCATAAATAAAGTTTGCTGAAGTTTTTTTTTTTTTTTATTTTAGTCTTTATTTTTGACACATGTATGAAAGGTAGTGGTTAACCTACATCAATGAATTCTTATTACTTTAAACAATCTCTCTAATTCTACCATATTTTCATCTACATTATGTTCACTCCTGGGATGTGTAAGGATAAGGGATAATAATAGGTTTGTTACTGCATATCCAATAGTAGAGTACCTGGTGTATGGTAGGCACCAAAGGAAATGTATTCTTAATGAGAACATGTGTAAAATAAGCATCAAACTTAACATAATGTACACGTACATAGTGGCTTATTTTTCAAGGCATAAATTTTTTCATCTAAAAAAGTGAACAACAAACAAGTAGATTCTGACAACAATTTCAAGTACTGTGTAGTGTAATGAACTTGGTTAATAAGGACATGTCACAGGAATTGCATCAGCGTACTCTAAGTATGCTCATTTCTAAGGAGTACTGCTGAGGTTTTCACTTTCTATCCTCTAAGAAATAACACTTCAGCACAGGTGGTGAATTCCTTGTCAACCCAAGTTCCCGTAGACACAATGGCAGACCTTAGCATTAAAATAAGTCTGGATTTCTAATAAAAAAATAAGCAGAATGCTCTCAGTCATTGCCTTTTGATTCATCTAGGGAGTAAGCACAGAGCAGATTTCCTTTGCTTTTAGGAAGTCACTACTTTCTGCTTTATTTCTACAAAGCAAAAACCTGCTTCATGCCGTATAAGTACTGCGTAGTGAACGTTCAACAATTTCTCTTTATGTCACTGCTTTTCTATTTTATGAAAGAGTCCTGTTTTGTTTATTGCTGTTCCACAAAGGTGTTTTAGAAGCAACTATCTTCACACAAGCAATGAACTCATCTTATTTTACAGTAAGTAAAGCTGCCTTTGAGAAATATTTTTGCTTAAAATTGCTATTATATTGAAGAAGATTTAACTTTAATGTAGTAGCACCTTTATAATCAGAAATACCAAAGCAAAATTCACTTTTGGTAGGAAAAGTGGTTTTTTAAAAATATGAATTAGAAGATATGAAAAAACCCAGCCGTGTGTCTTTTTTTTCAGGTGAATATTTAAAGCCTGGAAATAATAAACGGTGTAATTAACTATATTTCTTTTCCATGATGCATTCTTTTCCAATACAATCTGAATGTAATTTCATATTTAAAAGACCCTAAAAACTCCAATAGTAAGCAAGTAAATGTTTCTAAGTAAATATTGGAGTTTAATATGAGTTGCTATAAAGCTAAGGAAATCTACTGAATTTAAAAAAAGCAAGAGCATTTCTGAAGCATCCTCAAGAAGGAAGAATATATTATAAAGTCTTTTTCATCAAGAGATAAGCATTTGATATGCTTGGTTTATACAAGAAGGGATTTCAGGTTTTAACTTGAGATTTGTACTAATCACACTAAATTAACTCTGTAAAACAGGAGAAGTGAAAACATTATCTGAGCAAATTAGGGCAATCTCTCAAGAGATAATCGTGTTAAGAAGTCTCTTATTTAGGGAGAGTTTTTTCTATTTGCTCAGTCTTTTACAAAACTCACAAAAAAAAAATCTATAAAGCTCAAAGAGCTGCAAAAAATACTGTGTTGTAAGAAAGCTCCCAAAATTCATATGCAAAAGCCTGCAGTTCACAAAGGTTTTGTAACATCAAAAGTAACAGAAAAAATTGACATATATGAAATTTATAGCTCGTCCCCAAGCTGTCATGTCTAGGCTTTGCTCATCGTTGGTGTGATTCAGAATTCAACCAATTGTACTTCAAAGCTTATTTCTAAGGTGAAGTTAGTAAAGTCGTATGAATTTTGAAATTAAGAGAAATTTAGAATTATCCATACGCAGTGTTTGCAGGAAAACAGTGAAGTAGATACATTTCTGGTCAATATATTAGTCCTTTCCGAAGTTTTTTACTGCAGTAATACATAGTAGGATATATTGTACGTATTACAGTTACATACGTAATACTTCGAGCACTTCATGTAGTTTTAGGAGTGGGGAAATTTCAACATGCTATAGCTAGACTAAGTGCTGTTCCGACTAGAGGTGACAGAGGGATGTGTAAATACCCTGGCTCCCAGAATTCTACTCCGATCACACCACCACTTCTCAATGGTTTTTATTAAGTTCTCTAGTTGCCTCATAGTTGCAAATACGTTCTGTCATTATTTAAAATAGTGTGACTTAAACATCAATATGAAAAATACCGAGTTTTGAACACATCTATGTTACAATATGCTATCAAGATATTAGCGTAAGTGAAATTGGGATCTTGTAACTCAGCTCTAAGCAGTAGACCATACTGAAATGTATAACCTTGGTGCTACTGTTTTTGCTAAAATGAAACCAAATTGGTTTAAAAACAAATGCAATCTGAATTAGGAAACACATTTCCTTTGTTCTAAATTTATGGAAGTCAATTACCTTAGTCTTAATACAATTTGGAAGGGCGCCTGAATGAATCACTGGTAAGTTAAGTGCTTTGGTGTTGTTCCAGGTAGCAACCGCAGCCAGCAAAGGATGCTATAACTTTTTTTCAGAAAAGAACTGCTCAGAGGAGCTGTTACACTTGCAAAATATGACCTAAAGCAAAGTGGCTAATTCAAGGACAGCATTGACTTCTGAGTAAATACAAAGGCCCACAAAATTCTCACCTGTGTGCCAGGATATCGGAATACAGATAAATTTGCCAGAAATGAAGAAAGAAACAGACAATTTTTACCTTTCATAAACTGTAGACTAAACCTGTGTTCCATAACCCTGCTTTTGATGTACTCCATTCACCTTGTCTTGAAACTAACTGGACTGTGTTTCTTTGTTGGAACCATTGTCTCTTGGACATTTATTTCTGTATAATTCACTTGACATCCTTCCTGTTTGCACACTTTCCTATGCCTTACAGAAAACACAGGTGGCAAATGCGCATGTGCATTCTCACACTGCTGTACAATAAATTCATGGATGCATAAGGGCTAAGAACAGCTGACACCGGTAGGGTAGTGCACCATGCTTACCTGAACACCAGCTGAGGGTTAGTACTGGTTGCTCCTCTAATAGGTACATCAATCTGACACTGTGGCTGTAAGGAACGAGAAGCATGAAAGTGAAGCCTGCTGGTACAAGACTTAATTTTCAGTAACTGGTGCTGAACAGAGGACTAACAGGAAGGCGCTCAAAATCTGGGTTAGAAACAGGAAAGCTGTCTTCTATAGGCAAGTCTTCTGTAGAAGCAGCCAGATGGATGGCAAAGAGGTGGAGACCAGCACTGGGAATGGATGTTACAGTGAACTCATTTAATAGACTGTAGGAAGAGAAGATCCTATGTTGAATCTGAGAGAGCTGAAAAATAAAACTGGGGGAAAGGGAGGCTGTCGGGTGTCTGTGTAAAAGTTGCTTTAGTTAGCATATGGGATCTGTATGTTTTGACATTTTCATGTGAATACTCAAGGTTCAGAGTCAAAGAGCAGTGGCTAATATTTAGGCACGTGTACAGCAAAGACTGTAATTTTCTCCTTCAGGAGTACAAAAATCAAGTTAGAGTGCTATCATGGTGTGTCAGAGAAAGGCATGTGGCTTTAGCACATCCAGCCATGCCAGGACATACTAGGTGGCTTGTTATGGTTACTATTGCAGAGGAATTACTGTGTGACATACTCCTGGTCTGTAACTTCCAATACTCAAACAAAATTTTTTGACACAAGACAAATACAACAAGGAGTCATTTGGAAAAATCCAGTACCAAATTCAGTATCTCCACTAAGGCTGGGCACTTTACACACCAAAGCTTAAGAAAAGAAGAAGAAAAATGTAAATCTTACCTGAGGTTAAAGCACTTTCTCCCTGTAAAAGCATAAAAGAGCGAGATTGGAGACCGGGTATTGTGCCAACTGAGCAGTTGCAACCTCTTAGCGAGTCTGGTGTCTGCAGCCTCACAACTGAGGCACGTTATTTAATTAACAAAATGTATAACTGAGGAAAATGTATAAGTAACAGTTTCCGTATTTAGACATAGCGTCAGTTTATGTTTACCAGGCTTTGGGCTTAGCCACCTAAGTATAGGTAACCTGTCACATTTGAAACAGTTTTGGGGACTAGAAACATCAGAAGCTGGCAGATACGGCTAGGCATATGAGAGAAGCCCTGTGTTTGTGTGGAGCAACATCAGGAAGCAACACAGGGCATACTGGAGCATCTAAAATTGCTCTAGATCACTACATTTAGACAACTGTCTCCCACACTATGTCTTCAAAAACATAAATGAATGAACAAACGTAGTGAAAATACGTATGAAGCTGCACTGTGGAATATTTTTCTTCTGTAGCCTGAAAGAAAGATGTTCAGTTATGTTTACTGGAAGAAATAAATCCCATAACACATCAGTGATGGAGCAATGGTCTTTCCTTTAGGAATTCATTCATGCCACTGGTGAACGTACTGGAACTGGACTTATTGTGGGAATATCTAATTGTGCTACTAAATAGCATATAACTGTTCTCAGATTAATTCATGTTATCTGCAGAGTGTGTGTGAAGCATCCAAGTATGATGATCCCACGTATTGCACATCCTCAGAGCATCTGACAAGGCGATTGGTAGTTAACAACCAGCCCAGTGTGACAGCATGCCTTTCACAACTGTTTCTGTGAAGATGAGTTTACTCCATGTTGTGTACAGTCTTCAGCTTTTATTCACTTTATTTCTACCTATTTATTATGAGTAAGGAGGACCAATTGATCTTCACACTGAGCTATTGTTTGGAAACCAGGAGTTTGACCAAGCCTGCCTCATTGTCTGTGTTATAGTCCTATTCTGTTATTTCACACACACACACACAAAATGGCTATTGTGACTTCTTACAAATACAGTTCCTCACTAATGGTGAGCCAGACACTGATCCTGTTCCAGCAAGATAATGCTACTTAGACATAGAGAATAGATACAAAATGTTGTAAGCCTTGTTCAAATATCCAAGACTTGTTTTGTTTCTCGTTGTTTAACTTCCTCTGTATGAATGAGCCTCTAGAACAATTTGTTTCAGAGCAGCTGCAGTGTGTTAGTGTGAGACTCACAAAGCAAAATACCACCCTCTTTGTCAAGGGCTTATAACATAGTAAAGACCTAGCTATAACCACCAACTCAGAGATTTTTTTTTTTTGCTTGTAATTTCAAAAACGCTATTGCAATTACCCAAACAATGGAAGAATTTACCACCTGATTATTTCTGGTTTTCTCCCCAGTCAGACAGTGAAGACTTTACTGTTGAACTGCATAACTCAGTTTGTCATGAGCGTATCCAGGTAAGGCGTATGTTCTGAAGAATCTGTAAAAGTGAGGTTGCAATTTAATGTGTGCTTCTGAAAAACCTAGAAGATACATTGCAGAGCAGAAAGTTTGTACCATATTAGTATGAGCAGGAAGTAGAAATTCTTAACAGTCACACTTGAAACAGGGAATGAGAGGAATGCCATGCCATGTTATCTTTGCTGGCTTGTGCTGGGGTGGCGAAATCATGTAGCTGGCCTTATTCTTTGCCTCCTATTCAGTTAGCTTATGATGAAGGGTTTAGTGACTGCTTCTCAATGAAGTTACATGCAAATCTTGCTCAGGGATGCTGGAGAGGATGATTTTTTCCCCCTCTTTTTAAATTCAGTCTTAAAGTCTACTATTGCACATGGTATGACAAATTCAGCAAGCTGTAAATATCTTTGTGTGCAGAACTACTGAAAAATCTGCTTTTGTACACAATTATTCTCAAGGAATCTGCACTTAGTGTGATTGGTTATAATCAGATCCTGTGCTATGTGCAAAAGGAAGGAACGTAAAAAATTGTTTGTAACAGATATGGCTGTAACCATGTTTTGAGATGAAGGACTGCATGTCAAGCTGTCCTAAAGATGACTGATGACAGTTTTTACCATTTTTCTAGCTTCTGGAGCTTACAGAGACAAATAAATGTGTAATTATTTCACTGTACTCCCAACATGTGAAAAATCTGCTTTTGTACACAATTATTCTCAAGGAATCTGCACTTAGTGTGATTGGTTATAATCAGATCCTGTGCTATGTGCAAAAGGAAGGAACGTAAAAAATTGTTTGTAACAGATATGGCTGTAACCATGTTTTGAGATGAAGGACTGCATGTCAAGCTGTCCTAAAGATGACTGATGACAGTTTTTACCATTTTTCTAGCTTCTGGAGCTTACAGAGACAAATAAATGTGTAATTATTTCACTGTACTCCCAACATGTGTTGGGAATATCAGGAAGATTCACAAAAATGATATAAACATTATCAGAAGGCATTACTGTGATCAGAAAGTATGATACCCTGCAAAACAGAGGTTATGAATTTTCTTCGTGTGGTCGCTTGTATTTTAGAACATACATTTTAATGGGAAAAAAAATTGTTTTGGCTCAATTAGCCATCTATTATGCACAGTGCAGCTCTGTGTGTAGATATTGGAGATGCTTTCCTTCTGAATGAAGTCAGAGACAATGTGATGATTCCTAGAGTTTTTCATTGACTCTTAAAAGCTTGATATCAATGTTCTCTAGTCCTCTCCAAAGCCCTGGTGAAACACCAGAGAATGGCAGCACAGCCAAAAATGCCAGTAACAATACCAGCAATGACAATAATCTCTTCCAAAAAGAGGTATAGAATTCCCAACAACTATGTCCAAGTTTCCCAGTTGTGTGACAAAGAGTCATAACATGAGCTTTATATTCTTTGGAATATAAAGTTGTATAAATGGAAACCTGGTCTTTTCACTTAAGTTAACTATGAACATAAATACTGTTGCTATATTCAAGATAAAAGTACACTCAAAGCAGATAATATAAATGGAGATTTTTTCTTACTATGGGTTATCTTTAATACGAAAGCTACGAAGATAAATGGAGAATTTGCAATATTTTAAATTAATAATATCACAAAAGTTAGCTTTTCTGAGCGTCACAGTTTAAAGCTGGGCTGGCTATTAAACGGACGACAGATGCTCTTTGTTAACCCCCACCCTCCTCAAAAGGGGCAAAGAGAAAAAGGAAAGAGACTTGTGAGTTGGAAGAGTTAAAACAGTTTTAATCTAACTACAATAATAAGGTATTATAATAATAGGAAGAATAATAATGAAATATATTAAAAAATATACAAACCTGATATCGATCTCACCCCTCCCCGATGACGAATACGTCACCTGGACGCTTTGGGGCACATCCCAGGGAAGTTCCAGACTGTAATCAGCAGCATGCAGGAACAGGAATGCACAGATCGGGATCGAAGGCAGAAGAATCGGGCAGAGTCATCCTCAGATGCTTGAGCAAGGAGCTGGGCTGCAGAGCAGTATCCTACAGCATCACCAGAACTTCACTGACAGCCCCACGCTGGGCTGAAACAGGCTGCTGGGCCAGAGGTGTGGGCAGAAGCACCAGGTGAGGCTGCTTAGGGTCATTAAAGCCCATCAGTGCCCTCAGGCACCTGGCCATAGAAGGAGAGGGAGTGACCCTTGTGATCCCTCAGCCTTACACTGAGCATGATGTATATGGGATGGAATACTGCGTTTGGTCAAACCAGCACACTGAGCTTCTCGTACAAATTCTATGAATAATTACCTAACGGATAACATCTAGGTAAGATGTTTTAGAAAACAATTTAAAATGCATCATTAATTGTATTACATATTTCCTTCCGGAGAAGGACTTGCACTGTTCTAGGTAAAGTGCAGGCATAAACCGGCTTTGGCTGTGCCCTGGAAATCTTGGCATCTGTGGATCTCATCCTCATTTATGTGAGGAAATATTGAGGCATTACTGAGCAAAAAAAAACATAAACTGGGCTTCGTGGAACGAAAGGGAGGGAAAAGAGAAACTCAAGTAGTGAAGTCAGTGACAGGACAGCTCTTAGTGGCATAGGAAAACATCTCCTGTGTTCAAAGGATAATAAAACAACTGACATCAGAAGGATCCTCAGGAGATGTCTAGTCTTCCCCCCTCCCCACTCCCCGCCACCTCAAAGCAGTGCCAGCCATGAGGTCAGACCATAAAAATTAAAAGATTAGTGCATTACATTGTATTGTAGTTGTTGCATTTGTAGCAGCGTAGAGCGTAGGGAACTCTGGTGCACAGATTATTTCCGCTTTGTATCTCTGTCAAGTAAATGAATGAATAAGCATGAGTGTGATCTATCAGAAAGGAAAGTTCAGTAAATTCTGTATCTTAGGGAATCCAGTGCCACGTGAAAAAGATATAGGTATGGGAGAGTGGTAACTAAAGCCAGGGAAAGACTCAAAAGCAGAAAAAGCAGTGCCAAGGATGTATCAGGTAACAAACGATTGCCCTATACCAGAACACACAGTAAATAAAAATACAAAAGCAGCAAAAGGAACAGAGAGTATATCCTATGTTGATTTTCACTGTGTCTGCACACAACAGCCTCAGCGCTGTGTTCAGGCTGTATCCACAGGGTATCACCAGCTCTGTCTGCCTTGTCACAGCCCCACTGTTCTTGCTAGCTCTTCAGCATCAAACAGGTTGGCCCTGCCTGTGGGCAATGAGTCATCTAAGCTTAAGGTTCATTGCACTGCAAAACTCTAAAGCAGGGAAGCCACAACCACCAGCTGGCATACTTTATCAGGGGCCATTAGCTATAAACAAGCACATCTACTTTCATGGCTTCTAAATTTAGTTTCTAAAAATTATTATTTCTTCTGCATTTCCTTCCAAGCTGGGTGCAGCTAGGCAATGCGGGCTATAGCTTTTCTGGATCTAGGAATCCATTTTCAAAGTGTTTCCTATATCTTTTCTTTTTTGTGAATCTAGCAGCAGTCTATAGTTATTGTAAATTACAATAACAGTAGGTACAAAATAGGAAACAGTAACTCTCCAACTCACAGCTTAGAAGTAAAACACTCTGTTTTGTATTATTATGGTTCCCATTTTGTACTGCCTCTGAAAATTGCTTTGAGGTCTTGCTGTTTTCTTGTAGCTATTTGGAGTCATGCAAACTCTTTGCTGCATATCTGTGTTGCCACCCAAAGCATTATAAGGCTATGGATAACTGTTGTACGTAAAATATTCCCTAAAACTAACTGGAAAGATTTCTTTGTTGTAATTGACAGAATTTGGTCTCCGCAAACAAAACAGGATCTGACTGACTCTCTTGACCAAACAACACTAGTTGACATACATGTAAGACTTACTTCCAACCTGCAGCTGGAAACATTTTGTTCATCTGTCACTCTTGCTGCAGGACGAACAGCCAACAGATGTGTGTCCTAGTTGCTCTGAGATGTCATTTCTCCTTCATCCTAAATAGCTTGAAATGTCAACATTGCCAATTTCCCATGTATTTTGTCTTATTATGACAGCAGGTAGAAAAGAGAACACATAAAAGAGAAGCTAAGGACAGTCACCACACATTCCTAAGATTATTAACTAATTTTTCTTGAGATATGCACTTCAGATGGCCATTTCTGCCATTTGGGAGGACAATTACTAAGACTCGAATTTTTTTTTTTTTATACACCCTTTTGCTCCTTCAGGCTAATAATTGCTAGGAGGCAAATATTACTGTTTCTCGGCAACTCAAGTTCTGAGCTGCTATTAAGTCCTTACAGCAGTCACCCTGTTCACTATAATATGTTGTGAATTTTCTAATTCACCCTAGTATTGTCCCACTCGGGTTCATCAAAGCAAAGACTTTCTTAATGCATATCATATCACTCTACGGTGGCTTTATAACTACACAAGATTACCTACACACTTTTTAAAAAAAGATCAAATTTATTTAGAAAATAAGGGGTTTATTTTGGGGCATCAAGTTTTGGGATATAAATGTCAAGACATGAACACAAAAAATATACAGAATTTTATAAATGAAGTTGGCATTACTAACACAAAACTTACCTGCTGGCTCTGCAGCACATACTGGTGCTCTAATGGATGGAAGTTTAAACCTAACAAGTATCTGCATAAGCTGCAGCTATGTAAACATACTCTGAGAAGAGTATAGATGTATACTCTTCTATACTCTGTATAGCTGCATGCTATGTAAACTATGCAGCAGTAAACATACTCTGAGAAGCTTTAAAAATCCTGTGGATAGTTAAATTACAAGCTGGCTTGCAGTAAATCCAGACGCTTTTCCTATGTGTTGGACTCCATCAGGGCCAGTAAACCACTAACATGGGCATTTCACTTGTGTCTAAAGGCTTAGATTGTACGTTCAGCTGCAATTATTGCCATGGTGCCTATATTTCTGTTGCTGAGTTGTATTTCAGGAACTAATTACCAAACATCTTTCTTCTACATTTTTTTTTTAAATAGCTCATATCAAATCTGCAATAGAACTTAATGTGTGGGGTATTAATGTGATTTTATTTTCCTGAATAATGAACAATAATGTTTCTTTGGAAAACAGATCACAGCTCTTCAGTGGACCCATTTATCTTTCATGTCATTGTTTTAATTCTCCAATAGTATCTCACAGGATTCCTGAGTGAAGCTAAGAAACAGTTTGATTGTAGTAGCAGTTGTTCTCCTCTAAGATCTTTCTTTCTTGTTTTGCTGGTTTCATTGATTCTCAGCTGGAATCTTTGATCCAATTATTGCCTCTCCTTAGCGCTAATGGAGCACTAAGCTACTTTATATAATTTAAAGTTTCCCAGCTGACAACTGCCCTTGAATATGTGAATTTGTACATTCTATAAAATAGGCAAAGATGACCGAATAGTCTCCTAATTCCCTGTGTCTATAAAGCTTTTGGGGTGCCTAAGGTGGGGGTAGCTAGTAGGACTGTGGGGTGAGCGAGCAGCACCTAAGGAACATGTAACATTCCAAGAGCTGCTGGTCTAGCAATGCTGTAGATGGGTGACCCTCACTCAGGGAGCTTGAAGAGGCCGCTCCAACTGCTGCTTAGTGTTGGCCAGGAATAGCAGAATTGGCTTTTCTCCATGAAACGCAGTCAACTAAACAGGCAAGCGTGAAGTAACATTAAATCTGGCCTGTTTAAAGGATGCTAGTTCAGTCTGCTTACCCATGGTCAGTCAGAGTACGCACACCCAGTCCTCATGCTGTCCACTGAAGTCAATTGTGTCTTTGCTCAAAGGCTTAGGTTCTCATCCTGGAATACACCCAGTAACATTACTAGTGGATCTTACGCTTGCATGAAAGATTGGATTAAGAACTATAATCTGCTAATATCATGAGTAATTAGGCAGATCTGTAATTGCCAACTTCTGTGTATTTCTATAAATATCCACATATACAGCTAGATGTCGTTTACACTGTTCTCAAGCTTCCTGGATGTCAGCCAGTGCCAGTCCAGATGTTGTATAGCTCCATATGCAGGTTAATAATCAGGGCAAATTTGCTCAAGCTAGGTACTCTGCTAGTTCAGCTCCAATGCTGACAGGCCCAAGCTGAGCATTTGGCTTGGAGAATGAGCAGAGAGGCTCAAACTGTTGGGACGTGCTCTGCAGTGTTGCTGTTACAGAGGAAGAGAGGAATCATCACAGAGGAAGAGTAGCATCACTCTAGACATTACTTGAGTGACAAAAATGATCGACTAAGTTTTGTTTATTCTCAGTTGAAAAAGGAGGGGGGAGACGGATGCCTCCAGAGCATTAATACCTTCCTACTGTCTGTAGTGCTGTGTGGGTATGTATTATGGTGTCTCCCACAATTCTGATGAGAGAACCAGCAAAGTCCACTGTGGCTCCTCTCCTGCTTGTGCACCTGGCTTCCTTCCCTTGGAAACTAGGACATGCGAGGCGCAACTCCAGTGCTCACTACAATGGGTCACCCAAGGGTACACCTAGACCTCAGTACGAGATAAAATTCCAGAGTCTACAGTCTAGGCTCACCCAGAGAAACACTGGTTCTAAGTCTGGAGCCAGGTCAGAATCTTTCAGCAGGGATAAACTCAATTCAGGTAGAATTAGAGGATAAATCGAAGTCTGTTTCAGGTCAATGCCTTGCTCATTGGGGTCTAAAGAGGCAAAGTGGGTCCATCTGTAGTTAGTTATTACTACATAATATTTTGTAGGTAAATGCAAGCTTAGTTTGTCCTTACTAAAAGCCAACTGTGTGATAACTGTGACACAGGAGCCATATATCCATGGTAAATGCAGCAGTGAGTTTGGACTAAACTGTCTTGCTTGTTAGATGGAAAAGATTCATGTTGAGCTGACATCTCAAGTTGAGAAAGATCATTGAGGATACCTGTCAAGTAGGAACAAGGCAGTGTCTACTGGGAACTGTTTTTGTGCTCTGTAAACACTTAGGTACTTCGGTTTTCCCAAGATCACAGTTAAAAAGTTTTGGCTTGGGTCATAAACAGTTACTTCAATGCCCTGCCATTATGTGTGTTCAAAAGGTTCTTTGCTGTAGTTCCTCTTATAAGGAATGAAAATTAACTTTGAATTCTTGAATATTACTGCAAAGTTGAACTGTCATCTTCCAGATGCCCCCAGTAACTGTCTGAGCATTGCAAGCAGCTGGAGACTAAGGACACATAAGGTTAGTTTTAAATTATTTAAGAATTAGATTCTACAAAGGTAGCATACCTAATTGGTGAGATAAAGTCACCTTTAGCAGGAGTGAGTTGAATTTGTGCTATAGAGCAATATCAGAAATTGGTAATGTCTGTGCTTTAGGGTAAATATTCAGGACTCACTTACTTACAGTATCTTAGTGGTGGGATATTGGTAAAGAAAGTATTTCCTGAGGGGAACATGATATAAGGAGCTAAACGTTATTCTTAATCTGTCTAAGGGCATCTGTTCAATTACCCAGCTAAAGTTTATGTCTGTTTCTTTTAGAAGTTTATACAAGACCCAAAAGTGAAGGTTTCTATGGGAGCATTTCTTAGTTCTTTCACTTAAATGTAGAGAATTACAGGTCTAATTTTCCTTCATGTTATGTGAGTAAATTATCAAATACGCAATACTTTTTGAATGACTGCTTCAAACAACAGGATTTTTTTGATTTTTAGCTACATGTGTCAAAATATAGCTTTAAAGGTAAAAAAAAATTTGTGGGTCTTTCTCAGAAAATACAACCTTTCTGCTAATATGCAAGAAATGTTGTGAGGCATTGCAAGTAGGTCAAGGGAGATCATCCTTTCCCTGACTGGGAAGGCCACATCTGGAGTACTGTGCCTAGTTCTGGGCTCTCCAGTATGACAGACATGGACATAATGGAGAGAATCCAGCAAAAGACCACTAAGAATGAAGCATCTCAGAATGAGGAAAGGCTAAGACAGCTGGGACTGTTCAGCCTAGAGAAGGGAAGTCTCAGGGGAATGCTACCAGTGTGGATAAATACCTGGTGGGAGGGAATGAAGACAACAGAGTGAGACTTTTCTTGGCAGTGCTCACTGAAGGGACAAGAGGCAACGGATAGAAATTAAAACACATTAGATTCCATTTGAACACAAGAAAACACTTTTTTCTGTGTGATTTTAAGTACTGAAGCTGGTTGCTCTGTTGTGGTTTAACCCCAGCTAGCAGCTAAGACCCACACAGCCTGTTGTTTATTCCTCCCAGCAGTACAAGGGAGAAAATCAGAAGGGTAAAAGTGAGAAAGCTCATGGATTGAGATAAAGACAGTTTAACTGGTAAAGTAAAAGCTGCACATGCTAGCAAAGCCAAACAATTAATTAATTAATTACTTCCCATCAGCAGGCAGGTANAGGATCTGACTGACTCTCTTGACCAAACAACACTAGTTGACATACATGTAAGACTTACTTCCAACCTGCAGCTGGAAACATTTTGTTCATCTGTCACTCTTGCTGCAGGACGAACAGCCAACAGATGTGTGTCCTAGTTGCTCTGAGATGTCATTTCTCCTTCATCCTAAATAGCTTGAAATGTCAACATTGCCAATTTCCCATGTATTTTGTCTTATTATGACAGCAGGTAGAAAAGAGAACACATAAAAGAGAAGCTAAGGACAGTCACCACACATTCCTAAGATTATTAACTAATTTTTCTTGAGATATGCACTTCAGATGGCCATTTCTGCCATTTGGGAGGACAATTACTAAGACTCGAATTTTTTTTTTTTTATACACCCTTTTGCTCCTTCAGGCTAATAATTGCTAGGAGGCAAATATTACTGTTTCTCGGCAACTCAAGTTCTGAGCTGCTATTAAGTCCTTACAGCAGTCACCCTGTTCACTATAATATGTTGTGAATTTTCTAATTCACCCTAGTATTGTCCCACTCGGGTTCATCAAAGCAAAGACTTTCTTAATGCATATCATATCACTCTACGGTGGCTTTATAACTACACAAGATTACCTACACACTTTTTAAAAAAAGATCAAATTTATTTAGAAAATAAGGGGTTTATTTTGGGGCATCAAGTTTTGGGATATAAATGTCAAGACATGAACACAAAAAATATACAGAATTTTATAAATGAAGTTGGCATTACTAACACAAAACTTACCTGCTGGCTCTGCAGCACATACTGGTGCTCTAATGGATGGAAGTTTAAACCTAACAAGTATCTGCATAAGCTGCAGCTATGTAAACATACTCTGAGAAGAGTATAGATGTATACTCTTCTATACTCTGTATAGCTGCATGCTATGTAAACTATGCAGCAGTAAACATACTCTGAGAAGCTTTAAAAATCCTGTGGATAGTTAAATTACAAGCTGGCTTGCAGTAAATCCAGACGCTTTTCCTATGTGTTGGACTCCATCAGGGCCAGTAAACCACTAACATGGGCATTTCACTTGTGTCTAAAGGCTTAGATTGTACGTTCAGCTGCAATTATTGCCATGGTGCCTATATTTCTGTTGCTGAGTTGTATTTCAGGAACTAATTACCAAACATCTTTCTTCTACATTTTTTTTTTAAATAGCTCATATCAAATCTGCAATAGAACTTAATGTGTGGGGTATTAATGTGATTTTATTTTCCTGAATAATGAACAATAATGTTTCTTTGGAAAACAGATCACAGCTCTTCAGTGGACCCATTTATCTTTCATGTCATTGTTTTAATTCTCCAATAGTATCTCACAGGATTCCTGAGTGAAGCTAAGAAACAGTTTGATTGTAGTAGCAGTTGTTCTCCTCTAAGATCTTTCTTTCTTGTTTTGCTGGTTTCATTGATTCTCAGCTGGAATCTTTGATCCAATTATTGCCTCTCCTTAGCGCTAATGGAGCACTAAGCTACTTTATATAATTTAAAGTTTCCCAGCTGACAACTGCCCTTGAATATGTGAATTTGTACATTCTATAAAATAGGCAAAGATGACCGAATAGTCTCCTAATTCCCTGTGTCTATAAAGCTTTTGGGGTGCCTAAGGTGGGGGTAGCTAGTAGGACTGTGGGGTGAGCGAGCAGCACCTAAGGAACATGTAACATTCCAAGAGCTGCTGGTCTAGCAATGCTGTAGATGGGTGACCCTCACTCAGGGAGCTTGAAGAGGCCGCTCCAACTGCTGCTTAGTGTTGGCCAGGAATAGCAGAATTGGCTTTTCTCCATGAAACGCAGTCAACTAAACAGGCAAGCGTGAAGTAACATTAAATCTGGCCTGTTTAAAGGATGCTAGTTCAGTCTGCTTACCCATGGTCAGTCAGAGTACGCACACCCAGTCCTCATGCTGTCCACTGAAGTCAATTGTGTCTTTGCTCAAAGGCTTAGGTTCTCATCCTGGAATACACCCAGTAACATTACTAGTGGATCTTACGCTTGCATGAAAGATTGGATTAAGAACTATAATCTGCTAATATCATGAGTAATTAGGCAGATCTGTAATTGCCAACTTCTGTGTATTTCTATAAATATCCACATATACAGCTAGATGTCGTTTACACTGTTCTCAAGCTTCCTGGATGTCAGCCAGTGCCAGTCCAGATGTTGTATAGCTCCATATGCAGGTTAATAATCAGGGCAAATTTGCTCAAGCTAGGTACTCTGCTAGTTCAGCTCCAATGCTGACAGGCCCAAGCTGAGCATTTGGCTTGGAGAATGAGCAGAGAGGCTCAAACTGTTGGGACGTGCTCTGCAGTGTTGCTGTTACAGAGGAAGAGAGGAATCATCACAGAGGAAGAGTAGCATCACTCTAGACATTACTTGAGTGACAAAAATGATCGACTAAGTTTTGTTTATTCTCAGTTGAAAAAGGAGGGGGGAGACGGATGCCTCCAGAGCATTAATACCTTCCTACTGTCTGTAGTGCTGTGTGGGTATGTATTATGGTGTCTCCCACAATTCTGATGAGAGAACCAGCAAAGTCCACTGTGGCTCCTCTCCTGCTTGTGCACCTGGCTTCCTTCCCTTGGAAACTAGGACATGCGAGGCGCAACTCCAGTGCTCACTACAATGGGTCACCCAAGGGTACACCTAGACCTCAGTACGAGATAAAATTCCAGAGTCTACAGTCTAGGCTCACCCAGAGAAACACTGGTTCTAAGTCTGGAGCCAGGTCAGAATCTTTCAGCAGGGATAAACTCAATTCAGGTAGAATTAGAGGATAAATCGAAGTCTGTTTCAGGTCAATGCCTTGCTCATTGGGGTCTAAAGAGGCAAAGTGGGTCCATCTGTAGTTAGTTATTACTACATAATATTTTGTAGGTAAATGCAAGCTTAGTTTGTCCTTACTAAAAGCCAACTGTGTGATAACTGTGACACAGGAGCCATATATCCATGGTAAATGCAGCAGTGAGTTTGGACTAAACTGTCTTGCTTGTTAGATGGAAAAGATTCATGTTGAGCTGACATCTCAAGTTGAGAAAGATCATTGAGGATACCTGTCAAGTAGGAACAAGGCAGTGTCTACTGGGAACTGTTTTTGTGCTCTGTAAACACTTAGGTACTTCGGTTTTCCCAAGATCACAGTTAAAAAGTTTTGGCTTGGGTCATAAACAGTTACTTCAATGCCCTGCCATTATGTGTGTTCAAAAGGTTCTTTGCTGTAGTTCCTCTTATAAGGAATGAAAATTAACTTTGAATTCTTGAATATTACTGCAAAGTTGAACTGTCATCTTCCAGATGCCCCCAGTAACTGTCTGAGCATTGCAAGCAGCTGGAGACTAAGGACACATAAGGTTAGTTTTAAATTATTTAAGAATTAGATTCTACAAAGGTAGCATACCTAATTGGTGAGATAAAGTCACCTTTAGCAGGAGTGAGTTGAATTTGTGCTATAGAGCAATATCAGAAATTGGTAATGTCTGTGCTTTAGGGTAAATATTCAGGACTCACTTACTTACAGTATCTTAGTGGTGGGATATTGGTAAAGAAAGTATTTCCTGAGGGGAACATGATATAAGGAGCTAAACGTTATTCTTAATCTGTCTAAGGGCATCTGTTCAATTACCCAGCTAAAGTTTATGTCTGTTTCTTTTAGAAGTTTATACAAGACCCAAAAGTGAAGGTTTCTATGGGAGCATTTCTTAGTTCTTTCACTTAAATGTAGAGAATTACAGGTCTAATTTTCCTTCATGTTATGTGAGTAAATTATCAAATACGCAATACTTTTTGAATGACTGCTTCAAACAACAGGATTTTTTTGATTTTTAGCTACATGTGTCAAAATATAGCTTTAAAGGTAAAAAAAAATTTGTGGGTCTTTCTCAGAAAATACAACCTTTCTGCTAATATGCAAGAAATGTTGTGAGGCATTGCAAGTAGGTCAAGGGAGATCATCCTTTCCCTGACTGGGAAGGCCACATCTGGAGTACTGTGCCTAGTTCTGGGCTCTCCAGTATGACAGACATGGACATAATGGAGAGAATCCAGCAAAAGACCACTAAGAATGAAGCATCTCAGAATGAGGAAAGGCTAAGACAGCTGGGACTGTTCAGCCTAGAGAAGGGAAGTCTCAGGGGAATGCTACCAGTGTGGATAAATACCTGGTGGGAGGGAATGAAGACAACAGAGTGAGACTTTTCTTGGCAGTGCTCACTGAAGGGACAAGAGGCAACGGATAGAAATTAAAACACATTAGATTCCATTTGAACACAAGAAAACACTTTTTTCTGTGTGATTTTAAGTACTGAAGCTGGTTGCTCTGTTGTGGTTTAACCCCAGCTAGCAGCTAAGACCCACACAGCCTGTTGTTTATTCCTCCCAGCAGTACAAGGGAGAAAATCAGAAGGGTAAAAGTGAGAAAGCTCATGGATTGAGATAAAGACAGTTTAACTGGTAAAGTAAAAGCTGCACATGCTAGCAAAGCCAAACAATTAATTAATTAATTACTTCCCATCAGCAGGCAGGTATTCAGCCATCTCCAGGAAAGCCAGGCTTCATCATGTGTAACGGTTACTTGGGAAGACAACCACTATCACTCCAAACGTTTCCCTCTTCCCTCTTCTTCCCCCAGCTATCGTTGCTGAGCATGGTATTACGTGGCATGCAACATCCCTTTCGTCAGTTGGAGTCAGTTTCCATGGCTGTGCCCTTTCCAGCTTCTTGTGCACCCCCAGCCTCCTTGTTGATACGGCAGAGTGAGAAACATAAAAGGCCCTGAAGCTACATAAGACCTACTCAGAAATAGTTAAAACAACCAAATATTTTCAACACTGTTTTTTTTGGTCATAAAACCAAAACATGGAACCATACAAACTACTACAAAGAAAATGAACTCTATCCTAGCCAAAACCAATACACTCAAAGAGGTTGTGGAATCTCCATCCTTGGAAATACTCAAAACCTGGCTGCACATGGTCCTGGGAAACCTGCTCTGGCTGACTCTTCTTCAGCAAGGTGGCTGGATAAGATGATATCCAGAATTTCCTTCCAACCTAAACAATTCTGTGATTCTGTGATAGCTAAAGTCTTTGCATACAACAAAATATTAATAAGCACTTTGCTGTAGCAGTGGAAATTTAATTTTTTTTTAGTATTTGGGAAAAGGTACTAGAGGAATAGTTCATTTGGAAGTAACAATGACAAGTTAAGAGAAAGGCAGTTCACAGAAAATTGAAAATGCTGGATGATGGAATTCTGAACTTTGAGTTTACATCTTTTTCTAATTAGTTATTTAAGAAATAGAATGAATAATAACATATCATTTAATGAAAATAACAGATGGCAAAAAGAGAAACAGTACTACTGCATAACTAGTGGTTAAAAAAAACCCCAAAAACAAACCCAAAACTTAAACTTCCAAGAAGCAGATTTGACTATTTCAAATTTATTCTTGTGTTTATTGGGCTTGTCAAATCTACATGGGAAAATCTATGTGGAAAAAAATTATTTGAATCAATAGTATTTGAATGTCCACGTGATGTAAAATACTGATATTTTCTTCAAATAGGCCAAGTAAGGTGTAAGGAATGCAGATTCAACTATTCTCTCTGTCAGAGGAGATCTGAAGCCAGCTCTGTGTCCTGATATAACGGTCTGAGAACCGAGCTATAAGAGATCTAGTAGATTTTTCGAAATATGTATGTTTATGTTGTCTTCATTATGAAATGAAGAGTTGTTGTACCTTGAGTAAATCATGCAGACCAGTCTGCCTCCGTGTATACTGTCTGTAGAGAATGAAACCAGAATGAGTTATCCCATGTTCTACAACCACATAAAAGAGAATAAATTATTTTTTCATACCAAAACACGGGAACAAACTAAGATATATACAGTGTTAACTACTATGAGACTAGACCTCTGAGTGGAACAGTAAATGAAGCAATCTGATAGCATATACATCCCTGCATAGTCTGTTCTATTGACGTTTTTCTGTTTTGTACCAATATGCAGCCAGTTCATAAGGATCAGACAGAAGGCAAACCCAGCTGCTACCTACAAAGTCATTCTCTGTGTCCTGATAATTAAATATTTCATATAAATCAGAATGATGCCACTTTCAAATATGCCCTGGACCAGCAGATTAAGATTCTTGTCCAAAGTGGTAGACATGTAGACATCTGTTAAGATTTAAATACTTAATCAAACAGATTTACATGCTTGTTTCTTATCTTTACAGATCTCACAATACTTCTGATAAATTTTCCAAATCCTGCTGAGTGCTCCATGTCCTTCAGAGGAAGAACTTCTACTGCTACCAGCACCTCAGCTCATTTACTTCCTGAACTATGGTGTCAAGCACTCTCAACTGGGATCAGCATATGACAGCCTTTCTTTAGGAATTTTCTTACTAGTAGCTAAGAGCAACTTTGGGAAATGAAATGGGTTTTTTTGTCCTCAACAGTAAGAATAAAAATAAGTGCAAGTAAAAACTTTAAAAGCTGCATGCTCATGTTGAGATGTGTTAAAGCCCTCTAACCTAGGGCAGCATAAACAGCTTCCTTAAACACCTATATGTATATTGTGTCGGATGGATTTTCATTAACAGTGCCTTATAAAATACTTCCTTTCTTGAAAGAGATAATCTTGATGCATTTGCTTGAAATTCCTTAGCACTTTGCTAGCTCCTCCCTATTCTCCCTCCACTCCATGAGCCTTCATGGCATTTTGACAGAATTCTGAAGTATTAATGAGGACTAAGTAAAATTATTTTGGCTTATTTTCTTATGTTCTTGCTTATATTTCCTCTTCCTGTCAAATTTAAATTAAAAAGTATGTATTGATACAGTAAACATCACCACTGCCCAGTAAGCATAAAATATTCAGAGCAATTTCATATCTGTCATAACCATTTAATACTTCACAGCTATGGAAATGAAAGGGAATTTCAAGGAATGGTTTAACAAACTATTCAGTGATCCAATGTTCAAATAATTTTCTGGATTTTATGAAGCCATAATGTGATGAAGATGATGAAACATCTATTTGAGATGTTCCTTGCTCTAATTTCTATTGTAGGTTATCTTAGAGTCTGGAATTTGACCTTAAATCTGCCATCTGGAAGTTTTCAAAATGGTTTAATAACTGTGGAGAATGTAACTTGAAGTTTATGCAAGTTTGTGAAATATTTAAAATATTTTTTCTCAATTTTGGGTTAATAATTTGAACATATGGTCTCCATTAATGACAGCTTATGCTTTGAGCTGTCATAAGTTTTCTTCCTATAAATTGACATTGAAAAAATAAATTTTCTGAAAACAAAATCTTTGGAAACGTATCCCACACCATTAGCATGCCTTGCCTAGGTTAGTCTAGCCATCTGTCACTTTAAAATAGTAGTTACTGAGGTTTTGGGGTAAGGTGGAGGTGAAGTGATGTATCCTTTTAATCATAATTTTTATTGACAGGTCCATACGTGGCAGCAAGAGTAAGACTGTGAGGTACAGTTTGTTTATTGAGTGTATGGTAACAGTAGGTTAATTCTTTTTCTTCCCTGGGGAGCCAGATTCAATTCCTCCTGCATGGCCTGTTCCCTCTCAGCCTATATATACCTTCTGGAAGACAACGAATTCAGATGAAAAATTCTTGGGTTGTTTGTAAGTATTGAAAGCAACAAATCATTGCAAGTCATGTTTTATTGCTGCTGGTATTACTACTTACACATAATGGGACATATTTTCTACTTGCAAGAGCTAAACTAATAATACCCGCCCTGACTGCAAAAGGACCTTTAAGTGAGTAACCACATTTATTCCACATATGCATATAGTATGGACAATCGATGTGCTTCTTCGGTGTCTGTGGACCACTTATGGTGTCATTCATTTATACACCACAAAGTTTCTAAAGTGCATGGGACCCTCTCTTCTTACATAGTTTGGGATGCTTTTATAACACAGCTTTTAACATACAGCTAAAGATAGAATCTTTATAAGATTAAAGATGATATCAAGATAACTATAATATCTCATTTTCTACACAGGAGAAGATGTTGCTGCATTTACAACAGAAACTCCACTTCTTTGTGAAGAATGGTATCAGAAAGTTCGTGACATCTTTTGCTATTTAGGCAGCACCTGTTAAGTAGCAGGGTTCGCTAGACTTTTGTGGGCTATCCTGAGTGACTGTATGTTTTATAAATCAGTTCCTTCTGTTTGTCTTAAATTTTCTTTAGTATCCTGTTGTCATACCCAATTTGACAGACAGTTCACTGTGTGCACCAGCAGTAATACCAAGATGATTATTCTAGTTTATGTACGTTTTTAGGGTCTTGCTATATTCAGTAATTTAATTCTTCAATGATTTCTCCAATTTCTTGAATACTAAGACTTCTATATACTTAAAGTGTCTATGCAGCTGTTGATAGCTAGATACTGCAGACTGACAAGCCCACGTAAATCTCAGTATTACGGATTTTACTTCTCTCCTCGTGTCATGCTTTATTTCTAATTTTTCGTATGGGTTTTTTTGTTTGTTTGAAATCTTTGAATGACTGTTTTTATTGCTGTATTTTGTAACTTTTTCCCTGTCTTGCTAAAACCAGCAAATGTACTCTGGTTTGGGTCTGGTTTAATTTATAAATAGCAAATTATAGGTCTACAGCCCTTCTTGGGAAAAAGGCATAAGGAGTTTCTTGGAGCTTTTACTTAGGAAAAGAGTATAGCTGTGTTTTCTATCCTATCTTATATACTGACCAGGCAGTTAGACATCCTCCTTTAAAAAGGACATGAAAGTTTTTTCCTTCACTGCAACTTGGTAAAGTAAAATGCCAACCTCATTTGTGTCACACCTATGGGTAACAAGGATGGGACTTGAAATTGCCTGGGGAAAGATTAACAAAGCTTTCTACATGCCAGAACAATAAAGGCATTAACCACAAGATATCACTATCTGTTAAATTAATTCTACATGCTGAAATCCTAAAATTTACTTCAATCTGCCATTTCTTAAATTCAAATAAGATCTTTTTTTACTTGTCTCATTTCTAAGCAAAAAGATTGTTTTCACTTTATTTTTGTGTCATTTTTTCTATATCCTGCCTTTTTTATGTTGACTCCTCTTTTAATATCCTTTTTGGGAAAGTGTCTAGTCTTAGACACTGAAAAAATACAGATTGTTGTTTTCACCGTTCCTTATGAATCAACCTAATGACCTCGGTGCAAAATTTGAAATGTTTTGCAGATGTCATTTAATATTTCCTAGAGGTGAAGCTGTGAGAATGATGAAATATGAATGATGTAGCCATTTAAATAATTTGGGAGAGCTAAACTTAGCATTAATACTAAACAAATTTTAATAATTTAGATTTGAAAAGGTGCACTGCAAAAATAGTCACTTCCAAAACTGAAGGGTACCAGCAGACTGAAAATAAGTAATTCAAGTGGAAATATTTTCTCCCTGAGTGAAGCGTATATCACTAATTTGTCAAAGCTAGGTCACTGGAAAAGACAACAAACTTACTTTTTTTTCCTCTGGGGAGCTAATCTCAGATTCAAAGACATTTTGATGAAGCATGGAAATAGTACCCAGATAAATCTAAAAGGACAAGTGACAAACATTTTTTCAATGCACAAGTGGCTTGAATTTCAGATCATGTCTTTCGTCAGTAAGAGCGGCAAAACACATGTTCATTATAGAAAATTTAGACTTTCCTATCCACCAACGTTTCTTATCTTTATTTCTTCTATTATATCATCAACTCTCTTTTTATTTCTTAATTAGCCTTCCTAAACTTGCACATCATCGAAGGGGCAGAACGCAAAAAGTTGTAAATGGGAAAAAAAAATATGCAGACTAGAAACAGTACTATTTCTTCTCCTTTTCCCATTCTGTAAATGTAGTAATCTTTTTACAGAGGTCTTGATTCCAGCACCCTTGGATTGCTACCCTGCTGATGAATTGAAATCATTGGGGTTATTCAGCAAGTAAGGGCTATGGTTTTGGCACGCTTTGTCATAGTGAATCATTCCTTGACTAATGTGTTTTCTTTTGTCACTTGTAGCACTACAAACACTTACAGCACTTTAATAACACCATCACCGTTTACATATAAAACTAGTTCAGTTTTGCGAACATTAAGAGGTGTGGCTCAAATTCAAGAATGAACTAAAACAGGGCATTGTTAGTAGATGTCCACGTTATGTATATTTATGTCTGTGTACTTTGAGAAGCTTTTCCTTCACTCTTCTGTTATTAACTCCCACTTACATTAATGAGAGTGATGTGCTTCCATCAGGGAAAGGACATTGCTTTGAAAATGAAACATGAAAGCTTTCTCCTGCTTTGTTTTGGTTCTACAATTTTTTTTAAGTAAAAAAATATTTTAAGATTGTAGCAACAGTTAAAACTGACAAAAGAAGCAATAACTTTTTGCTGTCTCCCACATATGTATCCTGTGTTTATTTTTAAATGCAGTGCCATTGGCTTGATCTATGATGCAGTAACTGCTTTTGGTTGAAACATCTTTCCTGGAATATGTCATTTTAGATTACCTTCTCCAATATGAGCACATGAAACAACTTTCTTTGGATGTGATATTAAAAGGAATGTTTTTCATCTGTACTATCATTCCTAAATAAAAAGTGCCACCATTTCACATCAAAGTTGCAGATCATAAAAGTGGCAGCAGTTCTGTCTTTTATGCATAGTTCTTTCTTATTTTATGCTACATTTGATCAGAACTGTGATATGCAGAACTTTATTTCTATACTTACTGTGTGTGAGCTGTCTCGAATCACATCTTACCAAAGTCAGCGCAAATAACTTCAATTAGCTCGTTTGGACAGAAGTCATTGGAGCTGGCTCCCTTCCTTAGTGAGTAACTATGTAGTTTCATTTTACTAGTTTAAATCTAGTTTTGGTTCATATTTTCTCACAGATTAAAACTTGTGCTTAAGCTCCAACCCTTTTGAGTTTTAACCCCAGCTGCCAGATAAACCCCACACAGCTGCTTGCTCACTTTCCCCAAGGAGATAACGGAGAGAATCAGAAGGGTAAAAGTGAGAAAACTCATGGGTTGAGGCAAAGATCATTTATAGATAAAGCAAAAACTGCACAGACATGCAGAGCAAAATGAGGAATTCTCTCATTACTTCTCATCAGCAGGCAAGTTTCTAGCCAATTTAAGGAAAGCCAGGCTTCATCATGCGTAATAGTTACTTGGGAAGACAAATGCCATCACTCCAAACATTCCTCCTTCTTTCCTGCCCCGATTTTGTTGCTGAGCTTGATGTCACATGGCATGGAACATACCTTTGGTCAGTTGGAGTCAGTTGTCCTGGCCTTGTCCCTTCCAGGTTCTTGTTCACCACCAGTCTCCTCACTGATAGGGCAGCGTGAGAAACAGTAAAGGCCCGGATGCTGTGTAAGACCTGCTCAGCAATAGCTAAACCATCCTTATGTTATCAACACTGTTTTTTGTCACAAATCCAAAACATGGAACCATACAAGCTACTACAAAGAAAATGAACTTATCCCAGCCAAAACAAGCACAAAATCACATGCTTATCTTGTGTCCATAGGACTGAAATATACACATTTCTTCGGGCATTAAATAAGGTGAACCTTCAAGAATTAAACTAGACCAGGTGTTTAAGGCTTATGTTAGTCACAGAAATACAGAATGGTTGAGGTTGGCAGAGACCTCTGGAGGTTATCTAGTCCAACCCCATGCTCAAGCTGCATCAGCTACAGCCAGTTGCCCATGACCGTGTCCAGAAGGCTTTTGAATATCTCCCAGGATGAGGACTCCACCAGCACTTACAACTTGTACTACATTCTTAAACCACCTTTATAGTTAACATACAGATTTATACATCCTCATCAAGATTCCCTGTCCTTTAACAGATAGATATTGCTCCATTCCAAGGGCTTCCTCCACTCTCCTCCTATGTCCTTCTTATACTGAGGCACCCAAAACTGCACACAATACTTGAGGTGGGGCTGGATAAGTGCAGTGTAGTGGGAAAATCACCTCCCTTAACCAACAGTCTACGCTGTGCTTGATGCACCCCAGGACACAGCTGGTTGTCTGCCAGGGCACACTGTTGAATCATATTCAATTTACCATATTTATATATGTTTATGAGATCTCCTCTGACTCTTCTCTTCTCTAGGTGAAACAGTCACAACTGTCTCCCCTTCCTCATAGAACACATTCTCCAGTCCCAGACAGACTTCTCCAAGGGGCAGAAATGCAGGACGGCTGTGAACCGACAAAGCTTAGAGAAAACCACTGTAGGCATGAAATACGTTTTTCTAATTCCAGTGAATGACAGGCTCTAATCCCAGAAGTAACAACCTGGCCTATGATACCAACTTTGAAGTCTGGTGCAAGGTGTAAGTTGGCAAAGGGGCTGGCTGGCCTTCCCTTCTTAGGCTGGCTTTTCCAAGTTATTTCCTGCTGCTCTTGTGGTAGCAAGATGTCACCTGTGACCTGGGTCTGAGTCAGGGATGCACTAAGAGCTGCCTCCAGCACCTGGTGCTCCACGTGCCCACATTTCTTTCTATGCACATCTGCTTGGGCACTTGCATGGTGCGCTGGCGAGTGGGCAAAGCCCTGCTGCACATCACATACTCGCACATCTTTCTTGTCCTCGCTCCCAGCTCTGCTCTGAGATGCTCCCATCCTGTGCCACTTGTAGCTTGCAGGGGATGGGGAGGGAAAAAAGAAACAGGCATCTCCACAACTTCTCCAAGTTGAAGGACTCAAGACGGTGTTTGTGCAATGGGGACAAGGTAGGAGCCCCAATGAAAATGAGCCTGACAGGATCTTTGCCACTTGGTTCAAGGTGGTAGCCACAAAGGGGCTGACCTACCTTCTCAGGACAGCTTTACTTTTTAAGGACCAAAGTCTCAGCTGATGCACAGCATGAAGCTGAAATGCAGTGGCATGTTCCGTGACCAGTTTGCTTGAAGCATTGCACTGAAGTGTAGCAGCCCTTCATGTTCCAGAGTCTCTGGCTGCCCTCTTCTGCAGAAGCCCAGGCCATGGCCGTTGCTCGGGATGGTGCCTTTGCCTAGGTGCGAAGCTGGGCAGGGTGCTTCCCACACTCCTTGATCCAGCCACTATGCCTTTTGATCACAACAAGCAGAACAGGAAGTGAATGCAAGGACTTCACGTCACAGCACAACTTTGGATGATGTCCTCTGCTCACACGAGCCCTGGCAAGGGAGTGTGGCTTGCAGAAGGGGTGCCCGAGCTCTGTGCTCAAGGGAGTCTCTGTAGGTCCTAGCAGGAGAGGGCTCTGCCGGACTTCTCCAGGCTGAGCACAGGCAACGCTGCCCTCAGCCAACGAGCTACCTGGCTGCTTGTGGTGCAGCAGGAGAAGCCCCTGGCCAGGGCCAGGCTGTGACTGACTCTTGGCCCTGCCAGCCTGCTGCACAGGGTCATGGGGAGGAGCCCAGCAGCTGTCCCTGCTGTGCCAGTGCACAGCCACCAAGGGCAGCGACAGCCCTCACCCCTGGGCATGGGGACCACCTCAGGACCAGCACCTCAAAGGCCTTCCTCCCCTGTGACATGAGGGGTCCTGCCACCCCCACGTCACAGTGCCACCACCCGGCAATGCAGCGGCACCATCCCTGGGCAGGATAAAAGAAAAGGGGCATCCTCCCGTGCCCCACTGCCAGCCTGCCAGGCTGTGCCGTCAGGACAGAGCTGGCCAGGGGCTGCCCCATGGTGTGGGAGAGGACGTCTTTGAGGGGCCAGTGGGATTCATTGGAGGGGCTGGGGAGGAAGACTCAAACTGCATGAGGCTGCTGGAGGTTCTCTGCCACAGTCTCAGCTCCTGGCAGGACCACATTCAAAGCTGGATAGAAATCCTGCTTCATCCTGCCTTCGGGGAATGGAGAGAAGCTCCTGGGGAGATGCGAAGTGCCACAAACCCCTGGAGGCACGTACCACTGTCAGGCCTTTTCAGCTGGGCAANAAGTGTAGCAGCCCTTCATGTTCCAGAGTCTCTGGCTGCCCTCTTCTGCAGAAGCCCAGGCCATGGCCGTTGCTCGGGATGGTGCCTTTGCCTAGGTGCGAAGCTGGGCAGGGTGCTTCCCACACTCCTTGATCCAGCCACTATGCCTTTTGATCACAACAAGCAGAACAGGAAGTGAATGCAAGGACTTCACGTCACAGCACAACTTTGGATGATGTCCTCTGCTCACACGAGCCCTGGCAAGGGAGTGTGGCTTGCAGAAGGGGTGCCCGAGCTCTGTGCTCAAGGGAGTCTCTGTAGGTCCTAGCAGGAGAGGGCTCTGCCGGACTTCTCCAGGCTGAGCACAGGCAACGCTGCCCTCAGCCAACGAGCTACCTGGCTGCTTGTGGTGCAGCAGGAGAAGCCCCTGGCCAGGGCCAGGCTGTGACTGACTCTTGGCCCTGCCAGCCTGCTGCACAGGGTCATGGGGAGGAGCCCAGCAGCTGTCCCTGCTGTGCCAGTGCACAGCCACCAAGGGCAGCGACAGCCCTCACCCCTGGGCATGGGGACCACCTCAGGACCAGCACCTCAAAGGCCTTCCTCCCCTGTGACATGAGGGGTCCTGCCACCCCCACGTCACAGTGCCACCACCCGGCAATGCAGCGGCACCATCCCTGGGCAGGATAAAAGAAAAGGGGCATCCTCCCGTGCCCCACTGCCAGCCTGCCAGGCTGTGCCGTCAGGACAGAGCTGGCCAGGGGCTGCCCCATGGTGTGGGAGAGGACGTCTTTGAGGGGCCAGTGGGATTCATTGGAGGGGCTGGGGAGGAAGACTCAAACTGCATGAGGCTGCTGGAGGTTCTCTGCCACAGTCTCAGCTCCTGGCAGGACCACATTCAAAGCTGGATAGAAATCCTGCTTCATCCTGCCTTCGGGGAATGGAGAGAAGCTCCTGGGGAGATGCGAAGTGCCACAAACCCCTGGAGGCACGTACCACTGTCAGGCCTTTTCAGCTGGGCAACAGTGGCAGAGGCTGGCACGGTGGCCTGCCAAGACCATGGGAATGCATTCTCGGTGTTTGACGAGCACTGTGGAGCTTGCCCTCCCCATCCCCTGCGAGTCAGTGGCAGTGACCCCAAAGAACGGGCTGCAAAGCTGTTGCAAGGTGTATGACAGCCAGCACCTTCCTCACTGCTTTGAGCACCCACTGGTGTCCTGCTGGGCACGGGAAGGATTCTTGTCCCCAAGGCTGATCTGTCCGGGGGCTTTTTGCCATCTCGGAAGCCCCTGAGATGGATCCAGGTTGCAGGAGGGGAGGGGTTGGGCAGTGTTGGTATCCCTGGTAGGTGTGACCATCCCATGGGGTAGGGAGGCAAGTCTTGCTCAAACACTTGGGGAATGGCCTATCACGGCCCCTTGCCAGGGCTCCTCTGGGCCATTTTGGGTAAGTTCCTTCCTATTGCTCTCACAACAATTAGATGCTGCTTTTTCATCACAAAGATGCCACTGGTGTCTTGGGTCTGTGTTCAGGAAGGAATTTTTCCCCCAGGGAGGCTGGCACTGGTCTCCAGGGAGGTTTACCTTCTGCAGCTGCATTGAGCACAGCCCGTTGCCAGGGCTTCTCTGGGCCATGTTGGCTAAGTGCCTGCCTGCTGTTCTTTCAGCATGAAGATGACATGGCTGCCCTGGATCCTGCAGGAGCTGCCAGTTTTCATCTGTCCCTGCACTCAGTAGAAGTGCTCTTTTCTCGTTGATCTGCTGTCAGTGTCATGTGTCCTCATTCTTGCATGGGAACCTTGACCTGCAGCTGTGCTGTCAGCAATGGCGTGTACCCTCAAGCCTACAGGCTTGGAAGTGCCCTGGCAGAGCTGGGAGAGCTGATGGGTTGCCCAAGCCTGACCTGGGTTGAGGTGTCTCAGCAGCCAGAGTGCAAGGCATGTTCATCTGCTGCTTCATGGCCACTCAAGCTCAGCCTCAGGGATGCACTAAGAGCTGCCTTTAAATGAATAGTTCACAGGACGGAAGCAAAATCAGCTGTAGAGTGCATTTGGTTGATGAACCCTATTGTCATAATATAGAAATTGTATTAAATAAATATAGGTACCCCTTTCTGTTCCTGAAGATATTTGTGCATATTTCAACTTACTAGCGTCAATAAAACTTTGCAATCTGAAAGAAAAAAAGGAATCTGTTGCAAAATCTGATTCTTATCTTCAGTCAAGTACTCAGCCCCTTGTAAGGAATCACATTTTCATCTCTCTGTTTTGCTCTAATTTGGACTATGAACTTTAACAATAGAACTATAGAATCATAGAATGGTTTGTGTTGGAATGGGCCTCAAAGACACTCTAGTTCCACCTCTCCCTGCCATGGGCAGGGACACCTTCCGCTAGACCAGGTTGCTCAAAGCCAACCTGACCTTGAATGCTTCCAGGGAGGGGGCATCTACAACTTCTCTGGGCAACCTGTTCCAGTGTCTCACCACTCTCACAGTAAAGAATTTCATCCTAATAGCTAATCTAAATCGATCCTCTTCCAGTTTAAAACCATTACGCCTCGTCCTATCACTACACGGCCTTGTAAAAAGTCCCTCTCCAGCTCCTTGTAGGCTCCCTTCAGATACTGGAAGGCTGCTGTAAGGTCACCTGGAGCCTTCTCTTCCCCAGGCTGAACAACTCCAACTCTCAGCCTGTCTTCATAGGTGAGATAATCCAGCCCCCCTATCATCTTTGTGGCCCTCCTCTGTACTTGGTCCAATAGGTTCATGTCTTTCTTATGTTGGGGGACCCAGAGCTGAAAGCAGTACTCCAGACAGGGTCTCACCAGAGTGGAGTAGAGGGGGAGAATCCCCTCCCTTGACCTTCTGGCCATGCTGCTTTTCATGCAGCCCAGGATACGGTTGGCCTTCTGGGCTATGAGTGTGCATTGCTGGCTCATGTCGAGGTTTTCATCAACCAGCCTCTCCAAGTCCCTCTCATCAGAGCTGCTCTCAACCAGAATCTCCCATTTAGCAGATAAAGTCTCAGTTTTGTGCCAGTATAGAATGAGGGGGGAAAAGTAGAAAAGATATGTCGAACAGCAAAAAAGACTTTGTTTCCTTTCTCTGCAATAAATGAGGGAAATGACTTAGTGAAATGCATTGTATGCAACAGGTATGAACTGAATGACGGACTGCTGATTATGAACATTTTGGCATTCACTTCATTGTCTGACAATGCTATAGCTTCAACTCATGAGTTCTAGGAGTGACAGCTGCATATTAATAACCTAAATAATATTTTTTCAAAACAAATAGCAGCTGTAAATTGAGATGAGTTTAATTATTTTGTGGGTTTTTTTTAAATGATGGGTTTAGAGAAGTATTGAGAATACAGAGACTACTTAAGTTGAGTGCTTGTGGGGACACTGCATTCTAACACCCACCACTGAATTTTTAACTTGAAAGTCCAGTAAAAGTAAACAATTTTTGCTTATCACCCTTTCTTTTCTATGGTCATGAGGTACTCTCTACTGTAGTTTTCGTAAGTGCTGCAAATGCCATTGAGAAGTACAACTTGAAAAGAACGAATACAGGTAAAACTTAAAAATGTTTTTTTCAGACACTGGATTGCAAACGTGTAAATACTCCTGGTCTGCTTGTCAGGATGCAAGGGTCAGCTGGGGTGTGGGGCACAGTCAGGGATCCCCGGATTGACAGGTCAGGGTCTTGACAGGTGGGGCCCATTTCACCACCCGCAGTCAGGGTGTAGGGCAGGCAGAGGGGACAGCTCCTGGTCCCCGTCACCAGGCAAGGTGGTGGTGATGGGGCTGGACTAAGGCCAAGCCAGAAAGTTGAGCTGACAAATCAAGATCAGGAGCAGTAATGACCCTTGCAGTCAAACTCCTGGCAGAGGCATCTTCTCAGGGCTATGACAGTATCCGAGCCTGCAGTCAAGGTGCTGTCTCTGATGCTGCTTGTTTTGATGCACAGGCAGAATGAAGCTGAGGTCTGTAGATGTCACGTCCTTGAGAACACTCTGGTTAGTAACAGTGACAAATATTGGAGTTATTTATGTGGGAGAAATAATAAAGAATGGAAATTAATGGAAGAAAGAATTGTTTTGGGGGAATAACTGACAAATACAGCATATAATGATCATACAAATCTTGTCCTCTTATTCTCCATAGTTATGGATTTTGTTGAAGTATGTTTTCTTATTTTCCATATACGTCTTTTTTAATCTAAGCTTTTCTAATTCATTTTATATTGAATACTACATTAACTCCAGACAATCATTTTCTTCTTAAAGTGATGATCTCAGTCTTTCCAGATAGACTGAGGAAGAAGTCAAGCAAAGGAGGCAGGAGACCTCCGTGGATGAACAAGGAGGTCGCAAAAAAACTCAAAGGGAAGAAGGAAGTTTACAGGATGTGGAAAAAAGGACTAGCTACTTGGGAGGAATATAGGACTGTTGTCAAAACATGCAGGGATGCAACACGGAAGGCTAAGGCCCAACTGGAATTAAACCTGGCAAGGGAGGTGAAGGACAACAGGAAGGGCTTCTATAGGTACATTGGGAGCAAAAGGAAGACTAGGGAAAATGTGGGCCCGCTGCTGAACGAGGCGGGTGACCTG
>VZSC01007507.1:178771-241002 GCA_013398225.1 Steatornis caripensis | reverse complement strand
TGTGGAGTCTCCTTCTCTGGAGATATTCAAAACCCGCCTGGATGCATTCCTGTGCAACCTGCTCTAGGCTAACCTGCTTTAGCAGGGGGGTTGGACTAGATGATCTCTAGAGGTCCCTTCCAACCCCTACCATTCTATGATTCTATGATTCTATGATTCTATGACTGTATTGGCTTTTTGTCAGAGACTATTTTCTACTTTCTGGCACTAGGAAAGAATGCTGTTAAAGTGCTGGACAGAATCAGTTTGAAACATCAATTTCTTAAAGATATGGTATGTTGCTAAGTATGGTATCATACCGTATAATTTGCGATATTCTTTTGGGAAAATGCATAAAAGAAAAGTATGTTATCTACATGAATTTTCTGGCATTTCTTACATCAGTTTGATTTTTCATAAAGTCTGTTCTGAAACTAAAAGTGTTTAATTTTCATCATTGGGGAAAATGCATGATCAGAAACTATTTCCTCCTACTACTTGCATTGTTAAGTTCCCAACATATATCACACATAGATTTGCCACAGAAATGAAGGGAAGATAAAGGTACCTTTGTCCCCAGGTAAGCATGTTCCCCTACCCAGCAATGTAGGCTGTAATTTTCTGCCTTGTCCTTAGATCAATCCAGCATGGCAAAACATTTCGTCCTAGTATATCTTTGTGTAATATTTTCCCTAACTTAACCTTACGGCATTTACAGCATTGTTTTTAAATGCTGAAGAAGAGATTATCCTCCATCCTGTTCTGGATCCCCAAATTTCTCTCTAAAATGTCTGGTTGTCTTCTGGGAAGAGAAGGATCAGAGTCAGTGAATTACTATCCTCAAACACCTGCTTGGTGCTTGCCTTAGAAACTGTCTGCTATCTTTCTGACTTTTGTGAGTGTTATGTTGGACACTCACAGCAGAGAAAAAAAGAGACACAGTAGATTAATTCAAATCCAACTGCATTTTCCTTTTCAGTATTTCTTAAACAAAAGTAATTTTCAGAGATTGTATCACACTTGTTAGAATCTCCTGAATCATATTGGTTACCAGAATTATTTGAATTCTCCAGCTTACTATATGCCTCATTCTACCTTTTGTAGTTGTACCACATTAATAGGATATACAGTTTTTGTGATTCTTTTGCAGCAGCTCAGATTGTAATTTAGATCCTGAAAAAATCTATTGGCAGTCCCTTAATTTTTAAGCTTCTGGGATACTAGCCAATTGGGAATTTTTAAATTAATCTTTGCATAAAGTGAATTCTCCAGTAGACTTGCAGTACAAGGTAAGGAAGCATTATTGGCATGATGTAATCAACATGAAAGATAAACTGTAATGTGCTGCTCTAGCTGCAGCTACCAAGTAGTATTTTTGGTAAAGTCTTGTTATTTTACATTTTGGGTTCTGAAAGTGTCAAACACATTAATTATATTGACTAGGTCTATCACTGACAGAAAACAATGAAAACTTTTGCTCTTAGAGGTTAAAGATAATATTTCACGACACAGTTCTACACTGAAAATTAGAAATGCACCTTACAGAGTTCAGGGTTTCCTGACTCCTTCAAAACAGAGACTAGAGAAGGCCTAAACGGTAGTGCTGCTTTTGGCCGATCTTCAGAAACCTTCCTTCTGCTCTGGCTGTAAGCACAGGAACAATTGATGCTGCTGCAATGTGAAGTATTGGAATTCTCACTTAACTCTCCTCTGCAAGAGACAGTCAGGTTCTTGATGGAGTGCGTGTGTAACTGTTTAGGAAACAAAAATTACTACCTATCCTCAGTGCTCAAAATCACTCGAAGAAGAACCAGAAGCAGCTTGAGATACTTATAAGGCAAAAGGTATAAACATAACAGTGTATTAACTCTCAAAACATACCAATAGAAGTAATGGATTTGGTATGTATGTCTAATGATGTTCAGTAAAAGATTAGCCAAACTAATTTACAATTACAAGTCACTCTAAGACAAAAGACATGCAAAGCCTTTTTTGCTAATAAGTATTGCAAGAATCTTGTAAAAAGCCAGTGCTCTCTGAAATGAGTGATTTCTCTTTCCAGAATAACCAGAAATAGAATATGCTTTTAATTATAGTTTTAGCTGTCTTTGTAAGAGGAAGCATATTTTTAAGTTAACAAAAATTTAAGAGAAATATCAGAGTTGCAGAAAAATGGTAGTATGAAATGAGCGTGGCTCTTTAAACATTTTGACTTGTCTATTTTTTTAATGAACGAACTATTAATTCTTAGGGATGGCTGGGTAAAACTTTCATTCTGACAACACCATCCCTCTCAGAAATGTAGGTTACAAAAGTTTCCTTCCATTAAAAGGTATTATTTCATGCTGAAGGTATGAACGTGAACCACCAGAGCAATGCAAACCAATGGACAGCTTAGATCACATCATAGCAAAGCTTAATGTCTTATTAACAACTTCAATATTTTAGTCTTAGTCTTTCAAATAAACAAGGCAAAGAGCATCATAAAATTAGATTTAAATGGTGAGGAACTGGAACTATAATCTGGAAATTCTAGAATTTTTCATAATAAACAAAAGAATAGATTTATATAATCACATGTTCAACTGCTTTGTTAATACCAGAAATTCTTTCCTTCCTGCCCACATGCTTATCATCTTCTCTTACCGCTTTTATTGTGTGTGACATTTACTTTGCAAGTTCATTTTCATAATAAGAGATCCCAACACTATGTCAGCATTGAAATTTATTTTATCTAAAGAGAAAACCAAAAAAATAGAACAGAGAAAACATGCTGCTTTTTTATTGCTAAGATCTTGACTCCAGGAAGAAAAAGAAACACAGAGCATGGGGTAAGCTCACAGAACAGAACTTTTACATGCTCTTTTCCATGTCACTGTGCATTGCAGTCCTCCTTAGACTGTGAATCCTATTGCAAATGTGTGTGTTCTGGTGCAATTGAACAAGAACATGGTGCAATAATAGAACTGATAACTGCTCACTGAATAAGCACTGCACAGTGCTTCGGAAAGCTACTTTATTAATAACAGTTATGTTATGCATTTTTGCCCTTACATCAGTTTTACTGATTGATGGTCTGAACTTAATCGTGATAAGTATCCACAGAAAGGAAGGACTGTGACTCCTTTTAAAAGGCAACAGGTTATGATGCTCGCTCTTAAGCTGAGTTTAAAGAGTTAATTGCTTATCTTTTCAAGGTCTTACACAACCTGAACATGTGGAGGACCTCCTCACAGGATTTCACTGGTAGCTATGAGAATTTTTATCTTCCTATAGCTGTAATAGCTGCAGTGTCTGGAAAATCTATAATTTAGTATTTCGTCAGACCCAAACATTTCCTTTATGGTTTCTTGAGAAGAAGCAAAAATAATGTTGTTTACTAAAATAGAATTATATAATTGTTTTGCAGATTCGTTCCTAGCAATTGGTGTTGATTTCAAGGGACTTGAGGCAGCAGTTGATTGGTGACAACTCCCACTACTTTGCAAAGTAGTATTTATACCTGTTGCTGGAAGATTACACACATACTTGTCTGACAATATGCAGGGTTTGGTAATGAATAATTTAAATCTATGCACCACAAAAAGGATTTTGTTACACTTAGGAAAAAGACGTTTCAGCTGCTTTTTCTGCCTTTAAATGCATAAATGCTCTAGTCTCATTATTCACTCATTATTGCAGCTTTATGCATGTGTATACTCCTGCTCTGTCTAAGCAGTACTCATATAAGAAGACAGAACCCGGCTTTTTGTATCCTGTCTTCTTAAACATTTCCAGGTGTAGGACTGATTATTTTTTACAAATCTACCATGTTAATACCTCTGGTGAAATTAAAGATACTCTGTTAGTACTTGATGTAAATTTACCCTAAGCTCACAAAGGAAAGTGAAGGGAAATATTGATGCAAAAGGGGATCAAAAATTTATGTATTTTCCCTGCTTTAATACATTACAGAACTTTGTCAGTGTTGTGCAGTCTTTTCTCTTTCTTTTTTCTCTTTTCTCTTTTCCCTTTTTCCCTTCCTTTTTTCATTGTTTTTATTTTCTTTCTTCTTTTGTAAATCCCTAAGTCTTTGATCAAGCTCTTTAGTTAGACCCAATCAAGTCCAAAGATACACTAATCAAAGTTAAAAAATGAGATTATTTATATCTGGGATGAGAAATAAGTGTAGCATAGCCATTGCATCCTATCAACAACTTGTTCAGCCCTTCAATTGATACATCTATCCCAGGGATTTTCTGTTACTGTTAATATTTTGGAACTAATTAGTATTTTCTTGTTTCTAAGCAGATGCAGGTTGTAGGCAGTAATTGAAACCTAAGTAATGTGTTACTTAGCACAGATTATAGATGAGATGAAAGTCATAATCAGATCGATTACCTGGGATTATCATATGTCTGGATATGTACATGTCTCTTCGAAGAGAGTGTTGATTCACTTGTAAGTGTCGATTCACTTGTAAATCTGCTTTCCAATTACAGTAGAAAATTCTCATTTTGGATGGAATATATTCTAACTTAAGGTGGCCGTCTAGGTCTACATGCTCAGTTCCTGCTTCTGTATCCACTATATATGTATCTGTCGCACTCTTTTGCATTCGGGACTGATGCTAACTGTTCAAATGGTAAAGACCAAGCAAAACACTGATCTCTTAATATAGTTTTGATTTAGCACATGGAACAAGCGCTTCCAGCTTGTCTGTTACATACATTAGTCACAATTCTTCAGGTGTCTGTACTGGAGACTTTTAGGCTGTCTTTGCCACACAGAGATTTTTCTTTTTCCTCTGTAAACAGCTTCTGATTTCTTAGTCCATGAGTTTATTGTGTAACAGGAATAGTTAAGAGTGACGTGCAGCTCTGAGTTTGTTTATTTACTTTCTCCCTTTTTCTTACTATTTTTTTAAACTTTGTCTGCTGAATTGAGCTGAAGCCAAGAGCTAGTGTGTGTGGTGAGTATATGGTGTGCTTGTGGTATGTTCTTGTGGCTCAAAGGATTCTATGGGGAGGTGAGAGGGAGGAGAACAAAGAACAGTGTAAGAGATGCTATAGCTAGATATTTTATCTGTGGTACTTTAACATTGTATGTTTCCTTTTCTTGGCCTGAGAAAGCTTTATCACACCTGTAATATGAAATTTAATCATGGAATATGTTGGTTATCTATTAAACTTTACTTTCTGTAGTGCTGTTCTATCCATACTCTGCAAGTAGTCATTTATCATCTTCTTACTTGGGAAATGTAATATACTTTATCACTCTGAATGTGCTTGCTAGGGAAATGAAAGTAAGGCTGTCGAGTGCAGAGCTATGACTTTATGTGTTTCTACTGTTTCTTTATATGACCAAGTAAGTTAATTCACTTGATCATTTATCTGCAATATGATCACAATGATAATTCATTTCACATAGTACAAAAGTCATATGGAAATTGTTCTCTCACTTGAGGTCTCAGTAATACTGCATTGTTTCTGTGTAATATAACAAACCTAAAAAGTTCTATTTGCCATCATTACGTAAGGTTAAGTTAAGGTTAAGGACTTAATCTTAACTATTTCAAGTTTGCTGGAGTTTTAAAATATTTAATAGTTCCCCACATCATTAAGGAATTATATTTCTATCATCTCCTAAAGAGTCTAGGTGATCTATATGGTTTGTTTCAACTTTGTCAGTGATAGAATCTATGTTATTTCTCAATGTGAGTTATTTCAGGCTTCCTTTAAACGTTGTCTAGGACTAACGTAGTTAATGCTGTGCCAGAGAAGTGCATGGGAAGGAGAACAGGCAAGAATTACCTCAAGAATTCAAAAGAATTTGTAAGACAAGCTTCTGATGCACAAGGCTCATTCTTACATTGTCACTCCACTTTTGTGGTAGATCCATGCAGTTCTGATATGATGTATAACACGTATGCTGCTACATAAATACGCATCACTTAAAAGTTATGCCAATTTCGTTTTCAGAGTCAATCTTAGAAGGACATTTGAGCAACAACTGAAACTAAATCAGTGCAACTTAAATCATTTTGCATGTCCTTTAATGATTGTGATGAGGGAGGCATCTTATTAATTGCTGTGGAATTGCCTGTGCTCATCAGGAAATCGCTGAGTCTTTTCTCAGGTAGTAAATAAAACATATGTAGCATCATAAAAAGCTTAAAATTTCCTTTTATACTTTCATAACTTTTATTGATGGAAAGGAACTAAAGTCAGAAAAATAGTAGGCCTTTGAATAAAGGAATCAGCATGTCACTCTAGTTCTCTCCATCTATACCTAAACAAATCAGCAAGTGCTTCTGAGGCACACAGGGACTCACTTATATGTATGATTGTAGCTCACAAACCAAAAGGTAAATATTTTTCCTTGTTTATAAAGCTAAGTATAATAAATGTAATATGCCTATACAGGGTTAGCTGTTGTGCTTTTTGAGCTTTCCTATAATTAACAGACACTCAAAAACAGGTGTTCAACTGAAATGACCAGTTCTTTGATTTAATGAGTTGAACCAAACATTTTTCTCCCAGCTTAGTAAGACAGCAACATATACAATAAAATAACTTTTAATACAGTATAAACCTTAAACAATGTGAGATACTTTCCTATAGCAGAAATAAATTTCTTATGATTTTGTGACAGAATTGCTGATGAAAATAATTCTCACTGACAGGAATTGCGTTGTTCCAAGATAGTATGGCTTGGGTCATAAAACACAGATAACACAGCAGTGAGGGACACCTTAGGATTTTGATCCAGGTCTTTCTTCAAATCTAAATTATCCTCACTGCCTAAAACCTTTAAACTAGCTGAACACTGCATAATTTTAAAATCATGAACAAGCAACATATTCACAGTCCTTTCATATCTTTCATTGCTAACTCTGTGGATCCTCCTTTTTGAGCATGTCTTCATTTGCATATATGAGACTGTTGTGTTTTGAAAATAATTATCTTCATAGCGTTATAATAGTCTCAAAATTAATTTTGTTGCAGTGTTAACAACACAATCAACTATCAATTGTTTTGGTCTTTTCTTCCTTGGGCTTTTTAATAGTTTTTTTTTGTTGTTCATTTTTTAACTCTGGTCATCTAACTCTTTAGTCATTTAAAGACAAGAGACGCACTCTGGGTGAAAAACATATACCTTTGGTTGGGGAAGCATGGAGTTCTGATCTGGAAGCATGGGGTTTTGCCCCACACAAATTTCCTTCACTCGTCCAGTATAGCTTTGACATACAAAATAATCTACATTCATATTTTCCATCCCTGGAAAGTTGTCTGCATGTATTCAGCAGTCCACTTTGGAACTCCTCTAAGCATTATAGATTATAATTGATTTGAAGAAACCATCTTCTTCTGTAGTCCTACTGAAGGCACATGTCTCCAGGATCTTGTTGTGTGGTGATCTTGCAGAAAGAAAAAACTACTGGATTTTACCCATATTACATCATCCTACACAGAAAATTGAGAACATGTTAAAAACATAGAGAATTATATATAAAAAATTAACAAACCGAAGATTAGAAGCAAGTGTAACAGTTGGTGTCCATTTTCTATGCCCTCCCACTCTGACAGGCCATTTTACAAAGGAGAATTCACAACTTGTACAAAATTATTGGCAGCAATGAGATATAGGTATGCCACAGTTATTACAGAACACATTCTAAAAATTAAAATTAATTTGCTTTCTTTTGTATGACCTTTTGCCCATGTTAGATACAGCAAGAACTGTGGCAACACCTAGGTTATATATTTTTCACACATTGACTTTAGGAGTGGATTCCCTAAAATCATCCTTTGCAGACCATAAGACTGACAGTAAGACTGGCTCAGGATATATAGCAATCCAGGTGGAAATGGATTTTAGAGTGTTCTTTCACTTCTGTTTTCTTCCTTTTACTCCCATGATTGTCTGATATACTCTTTAGCATACAGGTTCACTCTGAGATTCCTTTATTTGGAAAGCAAAAAAATTTAGCAATCTTTCCATCTTCTCTCCCCAGAAAAGGAATCACAGATTTTCCTCCTAAGAAGCAGTACTATGTAGGGAACTTGTAAGACATCACAGCCTAGATATACAGAAATATTAATATTTTATTATCATATGGCATGATAGTTGATAAAACCATCTCCAATCATTGGACAACAGATTCAGCCTATGATTCTGAAATGTTTGCTTAACTCTTCATAGTAGTATTCAGGGCTCTCTGTTACATATATTTAGCCCTTGATTTCTTTCTTGAGATGAGTCTCTTACGAATTTAGATCTCTCAGGATCACTTTTAGAAATTTCATTTCCACTCTTTCTGAACTGCATGAGGTTCACACTGCTATGAGCAAATGAACTTGAGATGTTGATCACTGACTACTGAACACCTGTCATTTAGAGAGAAGTGGAATTTACTGAACCTACTTGTTATTTCATACAATTAAAATTTTAGAAGAAATAAATACCCTGGGTATATTTTTCCTCCAGTGTTGTCATTTTAATTCCTCCTTCCTTTAAACATCATTCTTTTAGGAAATACATTTATGAAAATCGATAATTCAATTTCTTAAAAGAAACCCATAGAAGACAACAATGTTCAGAAGAGTTCTACAAGGTTTAAATTCCAACATTCCTTACCCTTCTTGCTAAGAGCTAAGCCCAGCACAGTCTTAACTTAAGCGCTGCTACAGATAGATGCCCGTGTAATTCTGATGCATTGTTTCCAGAGCTTTCAGTCATTCATTTTACCTGAGATTTTTTGGAATTTTTTTTGAATTTGAATAGAATACTCCTTTGGGCTCTAATAGACTGCAGTGCTGTTTTATATCAAGATGAACAAAATGTAACAAACTGAAAAAGAACAACAGGTAACTTTGACAAACATGAACATCAAGCTAGTAGACTGATATCCCTAGGTTGTTAAGATTCTGAAGGTTTAACTTGGTATACACATTGTAAAGACTACTTCTGCATCACTGGAACGGCACTGGTACTGGGATGACTATTTGCTTTAGCTTACAAGCTGAATGAGGTGTCCAATTACTATTGCATCATGCATTTGAAGCACTGGGCTCTTGGTCATAAAAGCACCATGCACTACCAAATTCTGCTGCAGTAAAAATGGTGATATGAAGTTACATGATATAATTTCATTAAAAGTCCTTCTTGGAGAAGAAAAAAAAAAACAAAACTCAAATCTTTCTTCTCATTTAAAAGAAAGAGAGAGAAAAAAATCTCCTGAAGAATTAATTTCCATTTTAGCAATCAAAATGCTGATGATTTTAAGCATGCAACTGAGTGATTGCTGCTGAAGCACTGGTCATAGTATTGCTGTGCCAGACATGCCAGAACTGTCACCAAGTAACTGGTGTTTGCATTTAGAGACAGTGAGGTCACCCAGTTAACTGAAAAATCATTGTCCTCCTAAAACACTAAATGAAAATGCAGTGTTTCTCAGAAATTACAAACATACACGCACATTTTTTCATCTTGTATTTTTAAATTAGTCTTCAGTTTCTTGCTTATGTTTCTTAATATGTTCTAGGCAAATTCCTATTCAATGCAAATTCTTCAGTAACCCTCACCAAGTTCTTGCATTTCATTGAAGATCTTAATTTACTTCTATTCTGAAGTTAGTAAAACATTTTTATCTTTTCAGGACAGTGTGGTGTTATAATTTGAGAATCATCTGCATTCAGAGCACTTTTTTGGGTTTTACTAATTACAATAAATAAGCTTCTTCCTTTCTAGAAAGATGTCAGGCTCCTGAATTTGAAGTTGAACATAAAGAATCTGAGAGTATTGACAAATGGATTAATAAAGCCTACTTAATACATAAATAAGAGTGATTGCTGACAAGGAGAGAATCATGGCATTGCTTTTTTGAACATGGAAGTACTTTAGAGTAGTAATGACTCTTTCAGTGACTTTAAAACTAATTATTATTTTGATATTCTCAGTGATTAACATGTGCAAAATACTCTACACACAGAGACACACTTTCAGAAGAGCGAAAATATTCCCTTGGGAAAGTACATAGGAAGCATGGATAGACCCAGAATTTGGTACACAACCTATTTGTGTTGTTATTGCTGTTTTTTCACTTGATTTATATAATGGGTTAGTTTAAGGACTAAAATAATGGTTATTATAACACATACTGGTTAATTTAAGGACTGAAGTGGCAACAGGAGAAGACTCCATTTGCCTATTAGTTTTCCTACCATTCCTCCATGAAGTAGCTTTTCCCTCATGCATTCTTCTTTCTCCTCACTACTTCCTTTCTATTTGGATTTACATTTGCAGAGTTATTGTGCAATTGATCACCAATGTAGCTGAATGAGTACCCTCATATGGTACATAAATGGTACAGCAAAGATTACATCTAAAGAGAGACTTCAGTATTGCAACACTCTGTACTTCTAGGATTCAGTGGTAGCTCCACAGATTGTTTGCAAAAACTCTGGAGAGGTTAGGTGGCATCCAAAAATCAAAAAGCATGCTACAAATGTTCACAAAACATGAGTCCGCCTATACTGAGCATTGCTAATGAGCCTGCAGAAAAGCTTAGAGATGTATTGCTGCAGCCTCAGTAAGCGAAGAGCATGTCGTGATAGCTGCATCTTTGTTTTTGAAGTTCTAAACCCTAAGTCAAGGACTGACTATTAAGTGTTTCTGTTTCATGTTAAGTACACCAATTATCCTTGTAGTAGGGACTGAATACCAAAGGTTTTCTGGCTGACATTTTAACAAGTGACAGAGAGATACTATCCCTTTATAACCAAGTGGATCTTGGCTTCTGTTCTGTGCAACAAAACATTTTCCAGAGTATGGGTATAGATTCATGATTTGTCAAAAGCGTAATGGAAACAGTTGTCCAGTAGGGTAAACTGTTTTGCAGACAAGTTCTGGAAAACTGTTGTCTGCATAAAGCTTATAATAAACTAGAGTACAGAGGCATTTAATGAAAAGCAAACAGTTGAACTCCTTGACTTACAGTACAAAAGCCTTTTTTCTTTGCTAATCTTCCTGTCATCTTTTCAGAAGAGACATGCTATGACTGTATTTAATTTTAAAGATAGTCTTTTGGGGGTCTATCCTACAAGTCTTCCAGAACAGAACTCCCAATGCGATTATCACACCAAAAACTTGGAAAGAAAAATAATTTGCTTTTTGAACACTCCCCTCCCTGCCTCAAACTCAACAAAGATGCTTAACACTAACTTAAGCCATAGGAACTGAAAACATTAGTTTCCTTCCTTGGAGAAGTTGTCATACAGCAAACTACAAACAACGAGACTGAAGATAATTTTCTTAGGCTAAAAGCAAACAAGGTTCAGAAGCCCTGCATCAGGCACGAGCTGCATCCAATCCACCATTTCCCCACTAGATTATTAGAACCTGCTAGCAATAATTAAGAATAAACTTGTCATTTATAAGATATAGGTATTCTGGAGCAGTGACTCCTATAGAAAACTTGCATATGCGAACGAACTCATTTCTTTAATATTAGTGTGAGAAGGTTGATACGTAAGAACATCCTGTCATAGATTAAATGCATAGAAATACCACAAAGAAGTTTTTATTATTAATTTCCATATATTACAGTTTCCTCAAACTCATTATCTTTATTTAAAAACTTTTGCAACCAGATGGTGAGAGTCTTTAAAATCATTACTTCATATAAGTCTATTTGCTAATTAGCTTACTAAGTTACATTCTAAATGAAGTTAAAAGTTATGTCTTCATTAAGTAAATTCAATATGTGGATAAATATCTTTCTAACATCACTACATTTATTTTTAAAAAATCTGAATAATCTTTGTGTGTATACAGTTCTTGAGTCTCTGAATCCTGACATTTAATGTCATCTCCGAGAACCAGAGGGCAGAAGAACTGTGACATTTCATTTTGGCTGGAGATCTGTCCTCATAAATTAGCTCATGCTCTCACACAACAGAGCATCTATCAAAATCAGTGGCTTAAAAGATCAATACTTCTACACACAAATAATCTACACTTGTCTTCAGCATTTATGACCTTTATCACCTATAACTCTGCATTTAGCTGTCACAGAGTAAATTGCTTAATCCACACTCCAGTGCCTATGTAAATCTCTTGCTCAGACAAAACATACACTCAATAGCAAGTTAGCTTGTAACACTTTTACTTATTTCTCATGAAAAGTTTCTCAAATGTATAGTTTCTCGCTTCCCAGAGAGAACATTTCTCCAAATCCTAAAACAGATGGAGCCTAGTTGATACTGCTTCTGTGGGGTATTTCTGGATGCAAATCAGTTACCCATTTTTTTTTCTGTAAAGCAGCTATAACGATTTTGTAGCCTAAGATCGTTACCCTCTTCAGCACCTGAACAAGCTGTTCAAATGCTTCATAGGAAAGTGGTTGGTTTGCAGGTTTTTTTCTGCAGTTGTACTACAGAAAATAAACTGGAGCAGAGAGAAGAAAGAATTACGTAATAATTAAAGCACAAGTAGAAAAGAGTAGATTGACAGTGATGAATCAATAATAATTTTCCTCCTTTTATTTAAAAAAGTGTTATTGTCAGGTGTCTGCTCATCACACTAATGTCCATCACCCTTTAAGTCATTGTGTTCAGAAACATTGAGAAACTTTCTAAAGAATCAAGTACTAGTGCTGACCTAGAAGTTACCTGTACTTCAGTAGAATGCAAGTGATAGGATTACCTGTTATTTACCTAAAAATATACATAAAAATGCAGCAGCATCTAAGAAATCAACTGAATAATTCCTTTTTTTCATCATTAACACAAGATTCCCTGAGCATTAGCAATGAATCATCCACCTTGTGAGTGTGTTTCATCAAGCAAGGCACTCATCATATCTTCAATGAAGCCAGCTGGTGATGGGTGTAAGGATTCTTACAAGCATAGGGGTAGGAGGGGAGAAACTGGCTGCAATTTAAATAAGGTTTGAAATGTCAGACTCTCCTAGATTTTATCTCTTCCTAGTTATGTATGACAGACTCATCTGATTTATTCAAGGACATGTTTGATAACCCAGATTTGCAGTGTTGCTAATAAGGAGCAGAATATATATACCCTCAGCAGGAGGATGATTTAAAACGCTGTCATAGTGATATAGGAAGAAACATGCTTCAAAAAGAGATTTCTCTGCTTGTCACTTGCATTACTGCAGATACAAAACCTGATTTCACTCAGTACTTAGACAAAAGCCTAGTTTTTAATCAGGTTATCTTCTTCTGGAATATCCACAATAACATTAGTAAATGTATATGTTGCCTTTACTTTTATTTTTGCTTCTGTGTAAAGCAAAAGTCTTATGGGAGCAGTTTTAACAAGAAAGAACCATTGATGGCAATTAAGACTTAAATGTACAGCCTTCGTTATTACACTTTTTAACCAAAGTGTAACATCAAGGCAAAGAAGGAATTAATACATAAAAGACACTGGGAGAGGGCTGACAATGTTGGAGACAAACAAGACATTGTCAAAGAAAGTGTGCAGTGCTTTAAGCAGCCCGTTCTGCCCTATTTTTAGGCATTTGTTTTTTAAGTGATTCAGCGTGTTCTTGCTCTAACTCCATCTGCTTTATGGATCTCAGAAATCCATTAAGTTTTACCCTTTCCGTTTCAGGAGAATGGTATGTAGACATGCAGGGGTTTAATGTAATTTTTTTGGATATCTATGAAGAATATGGTTCGTCTGCTTGCAGTGGACTGGATCTAAGTGGATACAAAATTCATGGTTGACTGTCTTAAGTTTGCTTATTCTGCCTGCCGGAGCGAGGTGTAGCATTGCCTCAGCTTGGAGAAACCATTATTTCTCTGGAAAAGCAAGGAGTATGAGCTTATCAGAATGGCATTAGACCTTTCTGAGTTGCAAGTTATGTTAGCTCTGTAAAATGGTGTTTGCTGGACATGAAGTTAATACCTGTTCTTACGCCATGCAGGCTTATCATGCTTATAAGGCCTCTATGTTCCTAAATGCTTCTGTTGTGCTCCATCACAAACTCTGAGACAGCATGTTTCTGATGTTAAGGTGGGTTTTGATAGTTGGTTTTAAATCCACAGGCTGCCAAGAATATACCAACTCAAATCTTGAATCCTAAATTTTATTGTCTGCAAACCACATCTTAAACGGCACCACTCCTTATAAGCTATTGTTAAAAGTAGAGCTCCTTGTCAATCAATAAAATTTATTAAGGATAGCATAAGCTTTATTGTTCTGATCCTAGAGCCGAGCAAATACAGAAAATACGTTTTGCTGTGTGTGAGAAGAGTTGGCAAGGGTCAGACCAAGCATAACCACTTTGGCACTTCGGCTCTCACTGACTTTCAGAGTATTGCAGGGTTCTCATGCCTGTCAGTTTCACAAGACTATCTTTGTACAGGCAGAAGTGAACAGGTTGAGCGGGTCCTAATAAGATCTTGTTTTACATTCTTTGCATTTTAATATCTCCTTGGCTTACTTGTCCAACATCAGGCAGTCCATCTGGTGCCTGTAATAGTTCCCTAAACATGAGTATGTTTCTCATGTTGCCCACTTGCCCTGTATCTGAATACATGAAGATCCTTGTGCACTTATTTATAACTTAGCATACATAAACTTTTATACAGTGGCACAGTGATTTCTGTTTTTGTTATCTTCTTTTCTTACTACCTTGTAACATTTACCTTATATTTTGATTGTTGTGACCCTTTTGATAGGAGTGTTATAATAGCACTCAGATACCTATCAACAGTTCCAAACATCTCTTTCATGAGTGCAAATGGACTATCTGGAATCCCTTATTGCCACATACAATTATTGATATTCTTTCAATTATCACTTTGTATTTTGAACACTAGATTTCCAACTGCCAGTTTATTACCCGGTCAAAAAATTTTGTAAAGTCTTCTGGAAGTTCTTGAAGAACATGGGAAGATATTCTGAAAGATGTACAACTCTGTATTTTTACCTGCATCTGTTCTTGATAGGTAAGAAACAAGATCTTTGGTCACACTTGTGTCCCTAACCTTCTGCTGTTCTGCACTGTCATCTTCTGGGTTGATAAGTGAGTTCCTTGAGATCACATTTTGCATTATTTGTGACACGCATTACCTTTTGTGCTCTTAATCTGGGATTTTAAATTCTAGATGGTAATAAAATTTCTTTTTCTGAAGGCAATTTTATGAAGAAACTTTAACTTTGTGCATGCATTAAGCCCTTATTTTGTAAAAGACAAGAGAAAGAGATTTTCTCACCCTAACAGCCTCTGAGAAACATTTAATTTACTTGTGCACACTGACCTTTAATTACATGAAAGAATGCAATTGCAGTCAAAAGTACTTCAGCTGCTGAGGCTGCCATAGTGATTTATGCTTAAGATGATGTCCAGGAAATAAGGAGGGTTTTAATCTGTCCTGTACCACACTTGGGAGAGAACAAGATTCAGAAAAGGGCCACCTCCTTTTCTGTAGTACTATTTTAATTGTCCAAAGTAATTCTCCTCTGCTCCTTTTCCTGTTAGTATGCTTTTCCTTTCATTTGAAAAAGAATTAATGAATTCAGGTAAAAATGATGTACAATTTGTGCTCCGCTGTCTTCTCCAGTCAGAGAGGACTAGAGATTCCTCTCTCCTAGACGCTCCCTGCTCCACCCCTATGTTAAGTCCTTAAGATCTATTCTGAGTTGTTAGATAATTCTTCTCCCTGGGAACAATTTCACAATTTTAATTGTTCAGGGAAAACTGAAAAGAACAATGTCAGCCAATTTCAATCTGGTGTTATGACACGGTTACTTAATTTTAAACTTGCAAAAGCTGTCTATTCTGTCTATTAACTGGGATTGACTTACTGACAGGGTGGAGAGTCTAATGTGCCATTAACATGAAAAAGGAGACTGTTAAGATTGCTGCCTTCGCTGTCTAATACAACACACAAATATTTCCACCTGAAAACAGCAGCTTTGATGAACTATATTTAAGGTGAGAAAATTTCAGCAGGGTATGTATTTGTTGTTTCATTATCATTAATTTTCAAAAGGAAATGGTCCTAAACTAATTACAATAAAAAAACAAGGTCAGTAAATTACACATTGTGAATCTGTTTTAACACAAAATTATAACAAAATCCCTTTTCTACCACTATTTGTTTAACGGAAGGTGTAAGAGTGAAGGTCTAACAGAAACCCTGTCACTAAGTTTCCTAACAGTGATCTGGTGTCATTTAGCAATACACAAAAAGGCAGTTAGAAGAATTTCAGAAAAACGAGATCAATTCAGCTGTTCAGTAAATCCAGCCACAGGCATCTTTTAACAATTAAACTTTTTTCCCTCCTTTTGTATGTTTATCTTAGAAGATTTAGCTTAGAAGCCCGAGTTCAGCTCCCAGTCTACCATGGAAGATATTAATTTCTTAAGACAGTAGGTAATTAATTTTGTTGCATTACTTTAGACAGGTAAAATTTCTTCAGTCATAATTAAGGCTAGATTGCGGTCAACAAAGAGGTTGCCATTCTGGAGAAGATATAAAGTTTGTTTAATGATATAATCTTCTTCCATTAAAGAGCAGCAGCCTCAGAATCAAAAAGAGTGTAACAGCTTAACTGAAAATAAACGGAAGAACAACCTTACCCATGATTAGGTATTTTTCTGCTTGCTTGTAATTAGGTTGTGGTTTAAACATTGAGCTAAGAGGTTTCACTTCCATAAAATTTGACAGCTTCCATAAAATTTGACAGCTTCCATAAAATTTGATATTTTAACTGTTATAGTTTTTGTTATATTTGTTATCTGTATAAAAATCCCTCTTGCTGAAGGTTACTACATTCCCGATCTCCGTGATATGCTTGGACAATTACTTTCATGGGTTATTCTGCATAATGTTTGTCATGGTTTAGGCTCAGCCAGCAGCACAGCACCTCTCAGCCAGTTGTTCACCCCTCCCTCCATGGTGGGATGGGGAGAAAAGGTAACGAGAAACTGGTGAGTCCGGGCAAGGACAGGGAGGGTTCACTCACTGATTATGTTCTCAGGCAAAACCACACTCAGCTTGGAGAAAAATAAATTTAATTTGTCAGTAATCAAAACAGTAGGATAAGGAGATATGAAAGCCAGACCTTAAAACCCCCTTCCCCCACCCCTCCCTGCTTCCTGGGCTCAAGTCCCCTCACTCCCTATGTCTCTCTCTCCCTCCTCCCCTTTTTGTGGCGCAGGGGATGGGCAATGGGGGTGCAGTCAGTTCCCCAGAGATTGTCCCTGCTGCTCCTTCCTCCTCAGATGGGGAGGGCTCCTCAGATGCTTCCCCTGCTCCAGCGCAGGGTCCCTCCCACGGCAGACAGTCCCTCATGCACCCCTTTGATGGGAGTCCTTCCTGCATGCTGCAGTCCCTCAGGAACGCACCGACACACACAGGCTGCTTCAGGAGTGGACACCTCCCCTGGTGTGGGGTCCTCCACAGGCTGCAGGTCCCTCTCTGCTCCACCATGGTCCTTCACAGGCTGCTCACTGCAATCCTCCATAGGCTACAGGGGCACAGCTTACCATCTCACCACAGGCTGCAAGACAATTCCTGTCCTGTCTGCCTCTTCCCCCTCCTTCCTCACTGACTCCAGGTATCTGTGCATGTGTTTCTCTCACATGCCCCTCCTCCCTCCACTGCAGGTCTTTTTCTCAGTTCCTTTGTCCCCTTCTTAAATACATGATTGCATCCACTATGGCTGATGGGCCCAGCCTCAGCCCGAGGCGGGTCCAACTTGGAGAAGGGGGAGCTTTGAGCAGCTTCTCGCAGGGGCCACCCGTGTAGCCCCTTCCCCTGCTATGAAAATCCCACCACACACACCCAACACAATGTTAAAATTTGTAAGGAGTTTTGAAGATAAACTTTGAATTGGGTTCCATTTGATGTTAGAACAGAATCTTTCCATCTACCTTCTGAAAATTATATGCTATTCAAAGATATTATCAGCATTAAACTTCTCAGTAGGTTTTCATTTGAGATCTTCCAATATCCTCATTCTTATTCTTCTCTGAGCCACTTAAAAATATTAGCCTTCTTGAGCTGGAAAGTCCACACATAGCATTTTATATATTATTAATATATATGAGTATTTTATATACACAGTATGCAATTCCTTGTGCTGCCTTTAATAATCTGATTTGATTTTGACAGTGATTGGACATGTAATTGAGGTCTTCACTGAGTTGAGACTATTAAAAAGCTTTCCTCCAATGCTGCAGGTTATTTAGAGCCACACAAGACATGTTTTCCTCTTCAGTCATCATTTGTTTTCTTTTATCAATTTTAAACCCTATTTGACATAACGTTACCAATGCATCTAACTTTGAATATGATTCACTGAAGTTCCTTGCAATCCTCTCTGAACTTGACCAACCAAATAGCTTTGTCATCTGCAATTTTTGTTACCTCTTTGCTCATTCATTTTTCAGATCATTAATAAATATAATAAATAACACTGTATCTAGCACAGAATCCTCAACCAATCTGCTATAATATTTTGCCTTTTCCATAAAACATTTTTTTGATGAAAATACATCATATTTTTTCCTGTCTCCAAGCGGTTTCTGATCCATATCAATTCTTTGTGTCTCATACTTCCTTTAGTAGCCTTCTGTCGAAGACCTTTTTAAAGGTCTTTTGAAAGTTGTATTGGGTTTATGTGGCAAGGCTTTGTTAGCAGAGGGCCATGGGGGTTGATTCTGTGAGAAAACACCAGAAAATACCCGTATGTCTGACAGAATCTGTTCCATCTGGCTCCAAAGCAGTCCCACTGCTGGCCAAAACTGAGCCAATATCAGTGATGCTGGTAGCGAGTCTGGGATAACATATTTAAAAAGGTAAAAAATGCTACACAACAGCAGCTGGGAGAAAGGAGGGAGAATATGTGAGAGAAAGAGCCCCACAGACACCAAGGTCAGTGAAGAAGGAGGGAGAGAGGGTACTCCAGGAGCGGAGATTCCTCTGAAAATGAAGGAGAAGGCTGTAGTGAAGTAGATTGTCCCTCTGCAGCCCATGAAAGACCACACTGGAGAAAATATCCTCACTGCAGCCCATGGAGAGCCCCACACAGCAGGTGGACATGTCCTGAAGGAAGCTACAGCCCATGGAGAACCTATGCAGAAGCTGGCTCCTGAAAGTAACTGCAGCCCATGTAGAGGAACACATGCAGAAGCAGGCTTTCCAGCAGGCCCTGTGACCCCATGGGGGATCCATGCTGGAGCGGACTATGCCTGAAGGACTGTGCCCATGAAAACAACTCCCTGCAGAGTAGTTTTTGAAGAACCACAGCTTGTGGGAAGGACTAGAGTAGTTTGTGAAGGACTTCATCCCATGGGAGGATTCCCATGCTGGAGCAGTGGAAGAGTGTGAGGAAACAGGAGTGGTAGAGATGAAGTAGTATGAGCTGACCATATCCCTGTTCCCTATCCCCTTGCACCGCTTGTGGGCAGGACATAAAAGAGTCAGAAGTGAAGCTGAGCTTGGGGAGAAGGGGTTGGGGAAAAGGTATTCTTAGTTTTATTTTTATTACTCACTGCCCTACTCTGTTATTAATTGGCAATAAATTAATTTTCCCTGAGTCAAGACTGCTTTGCCTGTAATGGTAATTGGTAAGTGATGTCCCTATTGTTAACTCAGTCCACAAAATTTTTCATTTTATTTTCTCTCCGTGTCCTATTGATGGAGGGGGAGTGATATAGTTGTTTGATGGTCATCTGGCTGCTAGTGAAGGCAGTGTAAATAGATTACCTAAGCGTCTTTCATTTATTCTTTTTGAACACATTTATAAAGATATAATAACTTAGTGAAATGCAATTTTCCTTTGCGGGAACACTGCTATTTATATATAGAAATGTGCCTAACTGGAAAATTCCCAAACAGATTTAATTTGCATACTGTAATTAATACCTGACATGCATTAACATCTGATCTTTTTAACTTCCATGAATTGAAAGCAAACAATTTTAGCGGAAAAATGTTTTTGGTTGGCATAGATTAAGACACATAAAAGTAAATTCTCCGATATGATCTCTGAGACACTTAACCGTGGATATGTCCTTGAAACACTCCTGGAAGTGACCTACTAAAGTCTTCCCAAAGACTAGAGTGCAATACTATGGGCAGTATTTTTGTAAGCCCTTGTAGTCCTTTATGTGGAAACTTACATCAGAAATGCGATACAACAACACTCATGCTGTTGAAAAAGTGATAGAGACATTGGAACAAGGTCCAAACATGCTTGTATTGAAAGACGAAAATGAAAAGTATTTTTATCTCATAATACTAAATAAAGTGCAAGAACAGTGAAGAATACCCTGGTGCAAAAATCTCACTGGTAAGTTTGTTATTAAGTGGTAGCAAGGGAAGAAGAAAGGTTCCAAAACGTCCCAATTCAGCCAGTTCCTAAAACTATCTAATTTACGCAGATGTGGATGGTATGTATTCCACCACGTAAGTGATTGGATAGTGTTCCTGGCAGTTTACCTTCTCAGTAGTGGAGGAGGTCAGCATAATTTATGTTTTGAGTTCATTATACAAGAGATTTCAAAGCATCATACAGTGGGCAGCATGTGTAATGGATTTAGGGGTTACAAACTAAGAATTAAGCAGGCTGGATTTATCTTTCTAAGTAAGAGTTCACTCATCAAGCTAGCAAGATTATTGTAAATTTTATAAATTCTTTTTTTATTTGAGTTTTTAGAAAGACATTACACTCACCAAATTTATCCAAAAATAACTTTAAGGTGACAGCAGTGTTTGGCAGTGAAGCTCTTTGGTTTAACATAGACATACTAACGCATTTGCCCAGATTATTGTCCTTTTAATAGTAGCTGGAAGATGTTACAGTCTCTGTGTAGTGAAACACAATTTGGTTCTTGCAATAAACACTGCAGCAGCAAATCGCTGAGGACAAACAGGAATGTATTTAACAGTCCAGCAAGTATTGGTTCAACACTCCCAAATGGTGTAATCTGTAGCAGGTGAGCTGATTAAGGAAGCTGGTATAAGAAATACCAGATTCTTTTTCCTTACTCTAGTGTAATTTTAAAATAAATTGAGTTTTTCAACAGAGTTGCAGAGGTTTAGCTAAGTTTCTGATTTTGTATGTATTTAGCTGAAATAAAGTCATGGATAGAAGGAACAGCAGAGGGGATCCTCCAGCTGATTGTGATACGTCTTACTTGGGTTAAGCTTGAGGTAAATTATATACTGTGAATGCAAACACAAAAGGTTTCTGACAGGTAAGATTAAGATGTGAATATATCTATAATCAAGCCATTATTACAATTAGCACCATTTTAATGTGACTCTATTTGAAATTGCCTCCATATAATCTCAAAAAATTAATTTATGTGTATATGGACTAGCTCTGTCTGTAACTTTTCTCTTTAAAAAGAAGGGTAAGAACTGACATATCAGACCTACAAAAAAAAAATATTGGGTTTTATTTCTAGCAAGATGAGTAAACTGACGTTGTCAATAACTTTTAACTATAATATCTGATTTTTAATGCTTCCGAGACTTTCACAATAAAGAAGGAAGATTGCACAGCTGGTTACTGACTTTATATCTGATGAAACAATGCATTTCTGCCTTTCAGATAAAAGTAATAAGCTCTTTATTTGCGCAAGGGCGTGGAATTCCTTCACTTTTCCTTAGCTATGAAACACAAACAACTATAGAACAAGAATCCTTTTAAAGAGAAACCTACAAAGTGCTATGTTTAGCCAGGTAATTTAACTGCAAGAATTAAAGTTAAGTTTTCTGTAGTGTGCAACTGAAAATATACATAATAAGACCAATCTGTACCATTTACTTGAAAGACAGATCCTAAGGCTGTCTCTAAACATACTCATTTTCTGCAAAATTAGCCAGACCAACTAGATGCTAATTCCCTGAAAACTCTCTTAGGAAGCTGTAGTTACCAGTTTACCAAGAAGGGCAGTATCTTGAGACAGCACATTGAGACTGCTTCGACAGTTTCCTCCTTTTCTTACAGGTCCTGTGAATTTGATTAATTTACATCATGTTTTTCCAACTTTCAATATTGTGACATACTGTTTTAAGTATAAAATATTTTCAGTTATACTTCCTGCTGTCTACAACTTCAGCATTACACTGTAACCATAACAGAAGGGAGTTTAGCCCTCTATAAAGTAAAGCAAGTAAATTATGTGTAGATCTTTGCAGATCAGGATTTGGTTTCCCTATATCAAGTCCTAGTGCAATTCGTCTGACTACAAAAGCTGACTGTCTAAGGTATACAACTTCTTTCTTTTTTCTTGCTCTCCTGTACTTAAATTGTCTAAGACAGACATGACCTTACGGGCAGAAAATAACCTAGATGTGAAATGCATGGTATATAATGGCACTCTTTTGTGAGTTGCAGAATTTGCCTGTCGCCAGCTACATGAAGGCTGCTTCTATCAAAGTCCCTACAGCCATATACATCTGTGCAGGTATTGTTCAAAATTACTATTTTTCCCCAGAGCAAAAGTCACATTGATACCAAGACCTCAAGTGACACTTAAATCAAAGCTAGGAGGAAACTGCCTTCAAAAGTACAGAAAGAAATTGCATTCCTCTCTGTACCTTCAAACTACAGCAATTCTGCATGTGTGCCCTATATTGTACTTTGCACATTTGATACCTTGTAAGATTTTTATCAAAGTAGAAGTCCTTGGGAATCCAAATTGTATCAACTACATTTATGTGTAATATGTACCCTGCTCAGAGACATTGTGAAGCCTCCTTCTCTGGAGATATTCAAATCCACCTGGATGCATTCCAACCCCTACCATTCTCTGATTGTGTGATTCTTTAAGTTTAAAGTTCTTTAAGGTCCAGCAGGAGGATCCAAGGAACCACAGGTTTGTCAGTTTGTCCTCGGTGCCAGGGCAGCTAATGCAGCAGCTCAGCTTGAGTGCCATCACACTGCACAGAATCACAGAATCACAGAATGGTAGGGGTTGGAAGGGCCCTCTGGAGATCTAGTCCAACCCCGCTGCTAAAGCAGGTGCCCCCAGTGCAGGGGGCACAGGAACGCATCCAGGAGGGTTTTGAACATCTCCAGAGAAGGAGAGTCCTCAATCTCCCTGGGCAGCCTGCGGCAGTGCTCTGTTACCCTCACAGTAAAAAAGTTCTTCCTCATGTTCAGGTGGAACTTCCTGTGTTCCAGTTTGTTCCCGTTGCCCCTTGTCCTGTTTCTGGCCACCAATGAAAAGAGTCTGGCCCCATCCTCTTGATACCCACCCTTTAGATATTGATCAGCACTGATGAGATCCCCTCTCAGTCTTCTGTTCTCCAGGCTGAACAGACCCAGGGCTCTCAGCCTTTCCTCATAGCAGAGATGCTCCACTCTCTTAATTATCTTTGTTGCCCTATGGGCACGTATGGGACACCCAGGCAATCAGGCCCTGTCAGCATGTGTTTATGAAAGGTAGGTCCTGTTTCACTAAGCTCATTTCTTATGACAAGATGACCCACTTAGTGGATGAGGGAAAGGCTGTGGATGTTGTCTACCTAGACTTTACTAAAGTCTTTGACAGCATTTCTTACAGCATTCTCCCAGAGAAACTGGCTGCCTATGGCTTGTATTGGAGTACTTGTTGCTGGGTAAAAAAACTGCTGGATGACCAGGCCGAAAGGGTTGTGGGGAATGGAGTTAAATCCAGTTGGTGGCCCGTCACAAGTGGTGTTCCCCAGGGCTCAGTGCTGGGGCCAGTTCTCTTTGATATCTTTGTCAATGATTTGGACAAGCGGATTGAGTGCACCCTCTGTAAGTTTGCAGATGACACCAAGTTGGGCTGGAGTGTTGATCTGCTTGAGAGAAGGAACGCTTTACAGAGGCATCCAGACAGGCTGGAATGATGGGCCAACGTCAGCTGTATGAGGTTCAACAAGGCCAAGTGCCAGGTCCTGCACTGGGGTCACAACAGCCCCATGCAATGTTACAGGCTTGGGGAAGAGTGGCTGGAAATCTGCCCAGCAGAAAAGGATCTCTGGGTGTTCATCAACAGCTGTCTGAAAATGAGTTGGCACTGTGCCCATAAAGGCCAACAGCATCCTGGCTTGTATAGAAATACTGTGGCCAGCAGGACTAGGGAAGTGGTCATCCCCCTGTATGTGGCACTAGTAAGGCCATGCCTCAAATACTGTGTTTAGTTTTGGGCCCCTCACTACAAGAAAGACGTTGAGGTGCTGGACTGTGTCCAAAGAAGGGCAATGAAGCTGGTGAAGGGTCTAGAGCACAAATCTGATGAGGAGCAGCTGAGGGAACTGGGGTTGTTTAGTCTGGAGAAAAGGAGGCTGAGGGGAGGCTTATTTTTCTGTACAAATGCCTGAAAACAGATAGTAATGAGGTGGGGTTCAGTCTCTTCTCCCAAGTAATGAGTGATAGGATGAGAGGAAATGGCCTCAAGTTGCTCTAGGGGAGGTTTAGACTGAATATTAGGAAAAAAATTGTTGCCAAAAGGATTATCAAGCATCGGAACAGGCTGCCTAGGGAAATGGTTGAATCACCATCCCTGGAGGTATTTAAAAGACGTGAAGATGTGGTGCTTAGGGACATGGTTTAGTGGTGGGCTTGACAGTACTAGGTTAACAGTTGTACTTGAGCTTAAAGATCATTTCCAACCAAAACAATTCTATGCTTCTAACTTTTTAATTATGAAAAGTCATCTTGGAAGTAGGTATCTCTCCTGTACCCTGAAATTACCCAAGGACTTCAGAATATTGAAGATTATGACCAGCATTCAGAAGTAAACAAAGGTACGATGACTTCTTTAAAACTCCTGTGTAGCATAATAATAAAAAGACTAGCTAGTGTAATCAAAGCAAACTAGAAAAATCTGTTGTGTAGCTTTACATTAATGGCTGCTAACCAACTCATGGCAGTATCAACTGGCCCAACTTAGTATCCAATATTCTTATGCTTATAAATCAGTCAAGAACACTAATTAAACAGTAACAATTATGTAGTACATTTTCCTAAATTATGTCATGTTGCCCAGCATTAATGCTTTTTGCTGTCATCTTGTTGTTATATTTATATTACAAGTATTTCCAGATATTGGAAATATATGTCATGGTTTAATCTCAGCCAGCAGCTGAGACCCACACAGCTGCTTGCTCGCTTCTCCCAGTGGGATGGGGGAGACAATCAGAAGGGCAAAAGTGACAAACATTGTGGATTAAGATAAAGACAGTTCAACAGGCAAAGCAAAAGCTGCACCTGCAAGCAAAGCAAAACAAAGAATTAATTCACCCCTTCTCATCAGCAGGTAGATGTTCAGCCGTCTCCAGGAAAGCAAGGCTCCATCATGCATAATGGTTGCTTGGGAAGACCAATGCCATCGCTCTGAACCTCCTTCTTACCCTCATTCTTCCCTCCGGGTTTTGTTTTTGAGCATGGTGTACCTGGTATGCAATATTCCTTTGGTCAGCTCAAGTCAGCTGTCCTGGCTGTGTCCCCTCCAGCTTCTTGTGCACCCCCAGCCTCCTTGCTGGTGAGGCATTGTCATAAGCAGAACAGACCTTGATGCTGTGTAAGCACTAGTCAGCAGCAGCTAAAATATTGGTGTCTTATCAACACTGCTTTTTGTCACAAATCCTAAACATGTAGCCGTATAAGGTACCATGAAAAAATTAACTATTTCCCAGCCAAAACCAGTACACTATATTAAGAATTTCCTTTGATTTCTCTATCTCACTCATATATAGAATAAGTATGATCATAAAAATATACTGTTGTGCAGTTTGTGGAGTAGTTTTCTCTGGTAGAGCTGAGCTAGAATGGAAAATTTACCAGCTTTGAAAGCACTGACTATGGCAGTACAATGACAGATGGAAAATATAGAGTGCTAGGAAGGCAAATGATACAGAAAAATCAGGGCTGTTGGTACTTATTTGGTATGTACAAGTATTTCATTGACACTTTCTCTTCATCATTAGCTGCTCCAAATCTATGAGTGAATTATTAAGTCTGAGTGTCATTTATGAATCATGGTTGTTTTTTTTTTTTAAAAAATACCTTGCAACGGTACTTCTACTAGTGCAGTAGTCATTATCATTTGTCTGCTTTTCAAATGCACAGTTTTCCATCTCTACTACCATTTACTAAATTAATTCAATACAGTTTAATAAAATGGCTCAATGAATGAGGCAAATATTTTGGCAAAAGCATACAGGCTTTAATTTAGCTCTCAACCAAAATATGGAAAATGGATGGGGTAACAATCTTCAGTGTAGCTCCTGCAGTTCTTTTCAAAGAATAGAAATGTGAAACAGCTAAGTGATCTTACATATCTTATGACTTCTAACAAAGCACATTCTTTGTCTTTTACTTAGTAAAAGAGAAACACGTAATGAGAAATATATTTAAAAACAAAAAAGATGATTGACTAAAAATCATAGTAAATGTCTAAACAAGTAGAGATTTAAGAATGAAAGGAATTTCTTCGGGTTTTGTCTTGCTAAGGGATCAGAAACCTATCCATATTAGAATGAGAAAATAAGCCTGAAGAGGAGGTATACCACCAGAAATTGCTGTCTTGTGTAGAAATATTGTTTCATGACACAGCTATCAGGCTCCACATTTGCCATACAAACATTTTTGAGCTGTGATATGGGATAGCAGTAATAGCTACATTGCTGTATGAAGTTCTGATTTCTGATGTATTTTGATATATTTCAACGTATATCTATAATCTAACATTTTAGCGTTTGTCTTTTTCCTCCTTAACTGGGTATCCTAACATCTAGGGGGATTTTAACTAATATTTCTGCTTTTTGCCTTGAAAGACTTAAAAAAATGATTAGAATTTATGCCAAAAGAAGAGTTACATTTCATTTAAATTTGCATTTCCTTGCAGGCTATGTGTTAATTTAAATCTAGCATGCTACAATAAATCTAAAGATCAAAGATAAAATGTGGTGTTCATTGACAGATCAGGGACCCATTTTTCCCAAACTACCACTTAGAAATCTGAAAACAGAAAGGTCATTGCATCTTGTTTTAATTCCAGTTTCCTTTAGTGCTTTTTACCCCTAAGACATGTCTTTATACACTGGAAGTCTATGTATACTGTATGCCATATATTTTAGAGACATATGGGAAGCACATTATGAAGGGAAAGTCTGAGCAAAGAAAGCAAACCTGAAGAGAAAGGAGAAGGAACAGAATGAAAGCAAATCATGTTAGCACCTTGTTTTCCTTCTGCTCTTTCCCCTACTTCCTAATGTCTCCTTTATCAAACAGTACTTAGACCAACACGGAATTTTAGGGTCTTTCATTTTTACAGTCTCTGATGTTTAAAATCTCGGTAATTTGAAAGTGTCTTCTAAATCTCGAGAACTATTTGAAGAAACAAGGTCTTGACCCATCCTCCTGGCTTTGTCTCTGACCTTTTTCCAAAGCATAAGAAGTTCTTTGATGCCATACACCCTTGATTTTGTGTTCCTTACTCATTATACCTTTGCTTTATGCAATGGCATTGCCTAATGTTATCACAGAATCCTTTTGGTCTTTTCCAGCCAAGAGAGTATAAATTGTAGATTATGTTACTTTTATGGATATGATATATTACATTCACTTAATCTCACAGAATCATTCAGATATTTTTTCTCTCTAATACACTGACTATGCAGGCAGGCACTAAAAAATTTTAATGTAAATAACTAGTCAAAAGTAAACCTCCTTTTCTATGCTAGCTCCCTCAAAATTTCATATGCTGCAATTCACACCCAGCAGCTTTCTAGCAGTCAGTCATACAATTACGCAATAATTGAGGTTGGAAGAAACTCCTTGAGGTCTCTAGTGCAAACTACTGCTAAAAGCAGAGCTAACTTTAAAGTTAGATCATGCTTCAGATAAGAGATTTCTGAGAAGCTCTAAGAGTTTTATGGAGCTTAAATATTCTCATAAACTTTAGATTTCTGTATAAGAGGTCAATTAATGTCTCTTAACTTGCAGCTTCTGCTACATTCATTTTATAAGGTTTGAGCTTTAACTTACAAGGACTACTGTATATATATAAGGCTAGATTGTTCTTGCTCTGATACAGATATGCTGCTTAAAATAAGCTCTTTGGTTTGCCATATCTGAGGGAATTCCCCATTTTCTGAGAAATGCTTCTTTAGGATTTGAATGGAGATAATGAATTCCCTAGTTATCAGGAAGCCACAGATTAACTCTTGAATTGCCATTCATGGAGTACTGATGAACTGGGTATAATTGAAGTGTTTTAGAAACTCTTGAGAAGAATGTGAGAAATAATCGCTAAATAAATTAATATATTATGGAAAATAACAACTTAATATTATGTCTAAATTCTGATTTACATTTCTATTGGCTTTTTTTTCCCAAAAGCATTAATAGAAAAAGTCTTAAATTCTGTAATTTTGTATGTTATATGAAAAATAATAGTACAAAGTAAATTCTATCAGTTGGTGTAATTGGCATTATTTCAAACTCTCCTTTTTGCTCTTCTGGTCCAAATAGAGTCTACCTAATGTACATACACATGCTATACATGTTCTCTTTTCTGTCCACCGGTCTCTAAACTAAACAATGTAAGTAAAGAATCAAGCTTCCATACATACTGCTCGCAAGTAAAGCCAGGGTTTTTTTTCTCCTTACTGTGAGCACAATTTTCCCTGTAAAATGTGAGGTTCTAGATGTTGCTGCAATAGCACTGCGAAGCTCTCTACTGTAATGCAAAAGGCTAGCACAACAATAAAGATTAATTTCTCCATTACCTTCTACATTAGCTAGGTGCAAACAGTCTCCTATACAATAATGAGAGTTTTCATGACGTTGGGAAAAGTAGGTAGATTTCTAGTCATTTCTCTATTTTCCGTTATCAATACTAAATCTTGTTTGTAATTTTTTTTAACAAATATATTAGTATCAAAAGAGAGAGACACAAGTATCAATTTGATTAGTAGATACAGTTTAATGATCCACCTAACTTCGGCTGCACATTTCCCACTGTTGTAGCCAAGGTTGCTGGACATGACATGAAAAATCTTAGCCTGTAGGAACAGACAGTGAGGTTAAGTGAGCTGGTGGCATTCACAGTTTAAAAGGCCAGATAAAAATGAAGAAGAGATGAATCAGATCTTCTCTTTCAAAAAAATAATTAACTACACTGACATCTTAATACTAATATTATTCTAATAAAATTTAGGTCTGAAAAAAGATCTGATGCTTGGCTGACAGTCATACAATGAACAGGGCCTGGGAACAGTGAGACTCTGGAGCTAGCTGCAAGCTATATTTGTTCATGCATCTTGAGTGATGTTTTAAAAAGCAATGGGATTTGGATGCATGTAAAGTTACAAAAGTCAACAGATCTACTGTGGAGGAGTAGTAACATGGTCTTCAGCACTATTCATAGGCATGTCAGATATTGCTTCTTAATGCGCAACAACCTGCACACTTTTTTGTTGTTTCTTGTCATGGAAGTAATGTATGCTAGTCTGATGCAGGAAAGTTTTGCCTTTGTCATCTTCTAAAATGATAGCATCACACTAGAAATAATTACTTAAGAAGACAATACTTTTGTCTAAATAATATAATGATTTCAGGCAAATAGAAGAATCAGACAGAGATGGCCTGAATTACATGTCCTAAGTTTCTAGCTGAATGCAACTTTTGGACTCACATTGTCATAAAAGTTTTAAGATCCTCAGTCTCCTGTGCTCAAGATATTTCTCCCCAACAGACTCTGAAATGCAGGGGTATACTAATACCACACATTTGTGAGAAGTACTTCCTGAAATATTTCATGTTGGCCATTCATGTTGGAAAAAAGGTAACCTAGGTAAATGCAGCACTACTGAGTGTCAACCTGAAACAGTTTCCAAAACTTAATCTGGTTTCCTAAGGAGGTAAAACTTAGAAATGTAACACTGCTTGACTACTTTTTTATTCCTTAGATCCAGCAACTAACTTGTGAACATATTGCTTAATTTACATCAAATACAACAGAGGGATAGAGGGATATATTTTGTAAAAATTGGTAAATAAGTAAAGATGTCCAAATGGCTGTCACTCCAGAGAGACAGGTTGCAGTATGAGCTCGGCAGCTATTGCTACCTTTTGGCCTGCTCACTAGCACATTAGTAAACCTGCCAGCCTGTCACACATTTAGCTTGGAATCAGCCACAGCATGCTGCCACTTCCCCAGCTGGTGATGAAGGACACTGGAAGAGGCTTAAAATCCTGCAAACTCTGGTGTGATAAGGCAGAGGTGCAGGGTAGCTGAGGGATGTCTTGCAGGAAATAACCTGTAGAAACCAGTCTCCGGTAATGCTGTTGTTCAGACAACACCTACTGAAAAGTCTTGTTGGTTGTGTGTGTGCTTTATGTGCATGACAAGTATAAGCAACACTGGAAGACCACAAATAATAGTATTGCAAATAATATTTTGTTTAGAACATCACAGAGTAGTGTGTTTCTAGATTTCACCACTTATGTTTCAAATTCCTATACCTGCAGTTTGAGTCCTGAAAACCAGACTTGTTTGGGATGAAATTGATAACACTGCCTTACCTGCAGTTACTGGTGAGCAAAATTCAAATCATTTGAGAGGAAGACGAAATCTCAGAAGTTATGGGCCTGCTTTTGTGATGTGTACTCCCTGTAAAAGAAGTTGCAGTGATAGAAAGAAAAACCTTCTTCATATTTTGGCTGTCCCACAAACTAGCATCACATTCCATAAAAGCAGTACTAACTAAAAAGAAACATGGACCAACAGGTGGGCTGTCATCTTCCATTTACAGCTTCCTCTGAGACAAAGCCTAGGGAAAGGCTGAAAGGCTTAAAACTTGCTGCCTCAAAGTAAAATCTCATGTAATGGTAAGTAAAATGTGTAGCAAAAAACCAAAGGAATGAATCACCGAAGTCCACACAAAAAAGAAAAGTCTGGGCTCCTTTAGTGTCTGAATATAGGTGAATTTTCTTTTCAGTTTTGGTTCAACACAATTCTCTTTGAAGACATGTCATCTAAAACAAAAATGCAGCTGACAAATGACTTGTTTGGACTGTTTGGATACTTTTTAGGCAATATTCCTAAAAGAGGGAAGGGATCAAAATTTGTGTGAGAGAAGGTATCTGGCTGCTTCAGGAAGGTTTGGATAAACAACTGAATTTAAGGCCTCTACAGTAATTTCTGGAAGTTTCATGCTGAACCTTTTGCATTTTAGTAATTAACTCATGCTTCAGTAGTGGTTATTTGGATGTTATATTGCATTATCAAGGGGATTATAAAAGCCTTTTGAAACCAGCATGTTCTACTTTACACTGTAGTAACCTCATCAGTGCTGTACCAATCATCACTAGATTCATTTTTGCCATGGAAACTAATTTAGCTTTTTTGGAGAATTCATAATAGCATTTTCCTGTGCTTGGTTTTCTTTCTAAAATGGTGAGTTGCAAAGTGACAAACATGAATCCTTGTGAAGGACTTGAACCTTTAATACACTGGAGGCTCTAGCTTTATTAGTATTATTACAGGTGTTATGAAAGAGCAAATCTTTCCTTCTTTTTAATACAGTCACATGAGGGTGAATATTTTTCCCTTCTTGGTGAGGGTTTGTGGAATATGAATATCTGCCTCTATTAAAGGGCCTTGAGTCAAAATACTGTGTTTTAGAAAATTCCTTATATACACAGCAATATTATTCATTGAGCTTTCTTAAGTAAAAAAATCCAAGTGTGAAATTATAAACTCAGTCTTAATTAGGGACATGAGTGTTTCCTCCAAACACTTGTAAACATTCAGATATGTGGACTTGATTTGGGGTTCACTTCTAGATATAAAAGTTGTTCCCACTTAGTAAAGCCTTCTGGATTTGAGGCACGTGTGTATCTATTTTGCAAGCAGTAGCAGAGGAGATTTTCTTTGCCCATGTGGTTGTCATTACAATGAACTGGATCAGTCAGCAATGTAGCATCTTCTTAGATGACAATGTGCTGTGACCTTCTCTTCAAATAACATACAATATTTCTTGATGTTTTATGCTATAGATGATAGTCTATTTCCAGGTCAGAGTTTCACATGAGATTTATTTCTCTTCCATGACATTAGGACATTTTTGTTCACATAAGGAGCTCCTGTTAATAGTTTCAGTCTCTCTTTTTCCCAAATTAAAGCAAATGAGACTTTAACCAACATGAGTAGTGCTCTAACTTAAATTTAACTGATTTACAAAGCGTTAGTGATCTGGCTCTTAGTAGGATAACATAACAAGCAAAATGTTCTGTGGAGATCACAATTTACTAAAAGGAAAACATGATCAGTTAAAGGCTGCAGCTTCTGTGCCAACATGTTTTCTAATGAGCCCAGATAAAAACATGATAAGGTTAAAAAACCCCTTAATGTTTAATGATGTCTTCCTTTTGAGGTTGTATACTTCCATAATTTGGAAAGATTTTATTAAAATATCTTATATCTTTTAAGAGCAAAATGAGAATTAATTTATGTATACACTTGCAGTCCAATAGTGTGCAGGGCTTGTTCAGTCATTTATTTTTAAAAGGCTTGTGGCTAACCTTGATGTACTTGCCACATATAGAAAATGAGACCATAGCTCTCTGAGGACTTGAAACTCACCATGTGCTTAGAGATTTTAATTCCCATAGAAGGTGCTAAGAGTTAAGAGTAGTTAGTTACATTTCAGATGGAACCTTGACATTACATGGAAAAATATATTAAAAACCTGTAAACTAACTTTATAAGTTTTAGGATTAGTGCTTTGCCATAGAAGAAGAAGAAAAGTGTCTTCTGTGTAGGTGTTTTGATACAAAGCTTGATGAGAGAGGAAGTCTTTCCTGCATAGACTAGAGCATCTTCCTGCTAATCTCATTGCTGTTTCAGAAACTTTTTCATGCATTGGGTTAATGTAGCTTTTCAAACCAAGACTCTCACATTCAGACTACTGTATATTGGTGTGACTTTTGTGTTGATAGTAAATGTTAGCTACTGACATGAAATTCATATTGCCCAAGGTTGTGTCCTGTATATCCCTGTATACCTACCTCAGCCATTTGTTCCTGTGGCTCACCATTCAGCATCTGCAGTGGCATTCTTGTGTCTTCCATTCTAGATACATGATCAGCCCAGCACAGCTGTTCTGTGACAATTGTCTCTTTACTCCTTGAAAGACCGCTGTATTCCAAAACTTTATTGTTACAAATGTTATTCTGCTGTATCATGCACAATATGGCACACAGATGGTGCAGATGAAACTAATTTAAAAGCTTTACATATCATCAATATCAAGGCGATGTTTCACATCCATATAGCAAACTAGATATTGCTGCCACTACGCAGATGTTTTATTTAGTTTGAAGTTTTCTTTTTTGCTCCTTCCAAACTCTGCCTGTTAATCAGCCCAAAGATGTGCTGTATCTGGCCGGTAGTGCATTTTGTCAGACCCTTGTACAAAAAGCTGTCGTCTGATATATTGCTAAGATGACTAAACTGTTTGATAGCTTCTGATCATATGTTACTGTTTAAACTTTACCAGGTGAAGACATATCGATCACTTCAGTGTTTTTCCACTGTTCTTAATGACTCCCTACCTCTTTACAAACAATGTTTCTAAAGCTAATAATCAGTAACTGTTTAAGCCTTAAGGGCAAAACTTTTACCATACAACACCTCACAATTGTATAAAAAGATTTTTGAGAGTTTCAACACCCTTTAAGTTTAAGTAATTTCCGCATTATGAAAATTAGGTCTAGATCAAGTTCCTTGCATTACCTGGGAGTGGAATAACTGGAGAGGAGAATGATACTGAGTTGTAAGGTTTTGTTGTTTGATTATTTATTTGCTAAAGACAATGAGATAAGAACTGGTCTAACTGACTCTATCAAACATGCTGTCATGCAACAGTGTTATCAGCTGTCATGCTATCAGTATATTTTTGTCAGACTCAAAATTTCAATGTAGCTAACAAAATTGAAGTCTCCTAGTAGCTGTAAATCTGTCTCTAAGATTACCAAAGACAGAGAACACAACAAAACATCAACCCTACTGCTCTCACAGTTGGAAGGTGCCAAGTATAATTTCACCTGTACATCCTTTGAGTCTGAAGCTACAGTTGATGATTGCAATATACTATAGAAATCCTTTGTGCCCTTTTTTATAGGTGAGAATAATGGCATCTTCATCTTCTGAGACTTACGCAGGAAGATTTTTAGTGTGTATTTAAACAGTTCTGCCAGTATATTATCAAATTAAGGTCACTTCATATTTTTATTCCGTTGCTGACTTTGTCAAGGAATGGAGGTCCCCCTGGTTGTTACTCTGTTAGAAGAATAGTATGAGAGCTCAGAAGGGATTTTTCTTTAAAAATGTTATTATTAAGCTCATTTTAAAAAAAATTTGGTAAGTACAAGTAGTTTTATAGGTGTTCACAGTGATTCATTATTTATCACTACAAATTACAAGATGCCAAATCAATTTTGATGTCAGTCACAGCATTGTTTGCGAAGTTGAACTCCTATAACTTCTTCTACTGAATGTTATTTGACTAGATTCGGTCATTGATCAAAAAACTTCTTTTGTATCTACACCAACAGTTCATAACAGATCAAAGACAGTCCTGCCAGTATCCATTCTGTCCATGCTCTGAGTCCTTTAGCTTTTGCTGCTGAATTTCACATACTCAGCAAGAAGCCATTAAGTGAATCTTAGCCACATCTGATGGTTTTTGCCTTTGTTAGGAGGAATTATTAATAGGTTGATCCTTTCAATGTTTATTAAATACCAGGCTACTTTGATTCTCTCTCTAGTTGGAGTGTGCACAGTAATACACGACCAGTTGCTGATCTTCCTTTTATTTAAATTTTGAAGTTTCCCATGAAGGTGATTTGTTTGATATTTTTGTTGATCAAATGAGTTTGTCCAGATATCTGAAAAAAATGTGCTTCTTGACGCCTGTGTTGTCATTTTTGGTGTAAGAGAATGGATACGTGTAACATGATCTATTTTCAGTACATGTTAGAGAAAGATCACACACACTGCAGGACAGACTTTTTAAATACTTGACATAAAGTTTCTAGTTATGGACTAAAGAAGTGATTGACATGGCTGTGATCTGGATAACCACACAGGACAAAACAAGCTTTCCCTTTTAATTAATTCTGGTTTCATTAACTGCATCAGTATCTACCCTGATGTTGTGGTTTAACCCTAGCTAGCAACTAAGCATCCAAAAGCTGCATGCTGTCCTTATTTTGCCGGGATAGAATCATAGAATCAATTTTCTATTCAGGAAAGCTGCATTTTTGAGAACCTTGCAGCACCCAATTCAGTGGGAGCAAGGTCGATGAGACACTTTATTGTACTTGACGGCTGGCCGTGGTATGTGGGTTTCCAAGGTGATCAAGATCTTTAGCAGTTTCAAGTAAGACAAGTGCTAAAGCTCAGAGGAGTGAAAGCCAGGGAAGCTGACCCAGGCTGGCCGACAGAATTGTTCCATACCATAAAATTCACGTGCACTGTAAATTGGAAAGTTTGCTGGGGACAACTCTCCTTCCTCAATGGTCACAATACCTGGATGGTCTTACCCATCCTCCTGCTCCCGAGGCCTGCTCTTCTCTTTCATGTGACTGAACGACGGATTAATTCACTCCTTCCCATCGGCAGGCAGGTGTTCAGCTATCTCCAGGAAAGCAGAGATCCATTGTGCATAACAGTTACTTGGGAAGACAAATGCCATCACTCCAAATGTACCCCACTTCCTTCTTCTTCCCCCAGCTTTATACACTGAGCACAATGTCATTTGGTATGGAATATCCCATTGGTCAGCTCAAGTCAGCTGTCCTGGCTGTGTCCCTTCCCAGCTTCTTGTCCACTTCCAGCCTTTGTGCTGGCGGGGTGGCTTGAGGAGCAGAAAAGGCGTTGACTCTGTGTAAGCATTGCTCAGTAATAATGAAAACATCCCTGTATCATCAACACTGGTTTTGGCACAAATCCAAAACATAACCCCACACTAGCTACTATGAAGAAAATTAACCCTATCCCAGCCAAAACCAGCAGAGATATGCTCAACCAACGTTAGTCTCTTGACATGCAAATTATGAGATCCCATCATAGTTTTATTGTTAAAAAGTAATGTTCTTACCAGAGGAATATGCTCCAGTTCCAATAGTCTCAACAAGTTTCCACTAAAGTATGCAGAGTTGAGGACAATTTTACTAGCTTTCTGGAGCAAACAATAGAGTATAAAAACTACTCAGACTGCTGGTTCCTCCCTTGACATCCACCTCTGACCAGCTTCAGAGCCATCGCTATCTGACTGCAGAAAGCACCATGGCTGTGATGATCCAAAACACCATTGTAGATTTTGACTACCTGCAACACCTAAGACCATCATCATTCCCACTGCAGCCTTCCCCTCTAACTCATGTAGTCAAACATTGGAAAAATGAAATACTTGTACCTGTGACTTAACACTGTGGACTGCATCTTCACTTCATTTATCTTCAGGCTCCGTGCCTTTTGATGCTACTTCCTTTTCCTCTTTCCCGTCTCCAGGAGAAACTTAATTCAGAAGTTGAATTCCTTGACCTTCGTGTCACCTGCTAAAGAGGTCTTTTCCAGCTGCAGTGGGGAAAGGAAGGGTCCCGCACAGACTTCGATTGTAGTTCTTCATTCACCCAGGCTTTGTTTCAACTTTAGTCACTTGCATTTACAGCACTGGGAATTACATACTATGTAACAGCTAGATACAACTATTAATCAAAGGTAATTCTATTATAGTCTTTGGAATCAGATCAGAGAAAGTGAATGAAGACTAACAGCATACTTTTCTATCCAAATTATTCTCCGGAAGGCTCTAAGCAAATAAAAGAAACAATCTCATTTTGTATAATAATTTTGCTAAACTCACTTCATGTTTTGCATATAACTTACTATTTTCAAATAATACCCTGGTAGATGTGTGCCTCCAACTACCACAGATATCATTAGAAATAGCATTTAATTATAACAAACCTAATAGTGCACTTCTTTCTTGCCCCTAAAAGCTGCTTTGCTTCAGGCTGTTACTAAAACTGATTAACATTTTCAGTTTCTAGAAATTTGTGTGAATGTCAGTTCCTTCTTCTGTGTATCATTAACACTCTCCTTTAGTTCTATATTCTGCTTACTTGAACAGTTTTCATCCTCCTGTTTTGTGCAGCTCTGATTTTGGGACATCCGAGCAAAATGAACAAATTACAGTTATTATTTTTAAGAGTAACAGGAACATGGCTCTCAGCTAACAGTTGAAACAGCTGCGGAAAGTTCCTCCTTAACACTGTAAGCCTCAGCAGTTGAAAGAGAGTCTTCAGGACTGCAGCTTACACCTAATGGTATGAGTTGCATCTTGACATACGATTATAGTTTCACAGTCCTCCTCTGGGATGGAGTGTGTATCTGCTTGAGGATATAAATTCTGAGTTGTCTTAGGTATCCTAAGTAGGATAGCAAGAAATGAAAAAGGCAGAAAGGAACACGAGAGTGAGGAGTAAATTCAACACTACATGAAATCTTTAAGTCAGGATAGACTTTTTTCAAAGGAAACATTCAATTTTTTCCATGTTTGTCATTTGAACTCAATAGGGTTTTTGCTTTGTTTTGTGTGAGGAATAATTCATTTCATGAGAATAAAAAATAGCTGGATATAGTAACATATGTACTTCCCTACTTGCCCAGAAGTAAACACATGACTTCCAGATGTTTAGTGTTGTAGAATGCTGATGATTTTGTTTTCTACCATTGTTGTGGTAACATTGATTTTTTTTCTTTAGAGTCCCCTCCGATTTTGAGGATTGAAAACTTACAATAAATTCTTTGCTCTAAACTTAATCTTGGCATATATGTTTCAAGTCAGGAATAAGTTAGCTCTTATCATTTTTTCCTCCAAATTAGGAAAAGCAATACATAGACATTCAGAAACGAAGTTTTTCTTAGCCGAATTGTTTCTTTTTTTCCCTTTAAATGTACAGGTGGCTATATGACACTATTACTTCCATTTCGTACCTTTGCTGCATGAGTCCAACTCACTTATTTTTGAAAAACACATTTATTGAAATCAATGAAACTACTTACTGGCAAAATTTTATGCAAATATGAAGAAAAAAACTCTCCCAGAAAACGCGTGTATGTGCCTCCACTTCAATTAGCTCGTGAGGGCCCTCCCCAACACACATCGCTAAATGAGGCATTAGGAATTATTTGCCCGGCTTTATTTGTCTGTATCATTCTCTTTCTCAATATCGCACCTGTGGTCACCCAGAAAACTCATGTAAAATTTCAACATTGATTTGTCCTGTTTCTGTGCAGAGCACTGTTACAAGGCCACAGGATCCAAGACATCTGATTCCTTCAAAGCAGAAACACAACCATAAATCTGTTTTTTTCATAGCCTATAATCCAGTCTACCGATTTCCTACATTTCTTAGAAAGTTTCTGAGATGTGCAGACACGAACTTTTCAGAAATTCTCTCAGAATGCATCAGCAACATGGAATGCTGTACTTATTTTTTAGGTAACTTGATTCGTTAATCAATTTCTTCCAGCAAACTCTTTCCTCCTTTTGATTATAAGAGAATAATATAGAGACAGGGCCAAATAACAACAACAACAAAATCAAATTTCAGAACAGACATTGTATTTTATCTCATGCCTACTATAATTAATCATTTCAGTCCCATAACAGAACTTTGGCAAGAAAACATCTGAGAACTTGTGAAGGTATGCTTTAGGGATGGCTTTTTTTCTGTTTTTAAGTTGAGCACTCTTTTAGGACCATTGCTATCACAAGTCAGATTATTTGGAGAGGTTGTTTTTATTTTACAGCTGCTTACAGCTTCTAAATTGCCACACCAAAGATGTGGCAACATAATGTAGAGCAGTCTTAATGAAGAGGATAAATCTTGCTCAAATAATGCATTCCTTAGTGGAATTTTCTTCTAACAAGATAACCTTTATTCTGAAATATTATTTAACTTTATGCTTTTTTTTCCTCAATTATATAAGACAATCTTATACCATGTTTTTTTCTGTATTTAAAATTCTTGATGTTTTACCTCATAAATGAGAATCGTATACCTTATTTACAAAATCTAGGAATGATATCTTCTAATGTTATTGCTGAGGATGGGTGATACTTGAGTATATCTGTCATTTCTTGTCATATAATAAAGAGTGCAATGTTGGTAGTTAGATTGAGCACAAAGAACAGTTGTTCAAACAAAAACTAGTGTTTGTAACCTATGTAGAACTTATTTCTGTGTTATGTGATTATATTTCTTCAATATTTGTTCTATTCTTCTTTAATAGAAGTCAAACCACTCCTACGTTGTGGTCTTAGATCTTGGCAATTTTCAATAATAAACATATGAGTTCCAGCTGTTCACTAAAACTACAGAAAATAATTGCCAATTCTGTTTGTGCCATTGCTGTGTGAGAGCTCTTTTTCTCCTTGGAGACCTCTCCTTTTCCAAGGATTTACAGCATGGTCATAAAATGTTTCTAGCTACATTTTGTAGTATAAATGTCATCTCAGGAACACAATGTGTTTTTCACAAAATATAGGACTATTTGGATTATGTTGCTATCCATTTAAAAGCCTATCTGTTAGATAAATCTTTGCTACTTTTTCTTTCCTGAAACAGAGGATAATTTTTCAAAAATACGTGACTTGTGACTTTCAAGCATCAACTTCTTTTCACTGAAACATTTAGACAGTCTTACAAGTGACTATTTCAAAATTCTATATATTTTTGTCCTTGAAATCAACAGAGTGTCTGGACTTCTGTCCATCCGCAAATAGCAGCTAGTATGATTAACTAGAAAGAAGACAACTTTAGCTAAACTTAAACGGAGAGAATTTTTGCCTTTTACTTCAGCTATGGAAAGACAGAAATCTTTCAAGCTAGTTGCCTATATGACAGTAAACTTAACAAAGCAAAGGAAGGGATGGAGAGAGTAAGAGGAGAAAAGAGAGAGCATGAGACAGAAATCATCCCATCCTAACAGAAACAGAGTGGGTAGTATGAATTTCCTTGTGAGAGTGTCTTTATCTTTACACTGTCTACAGAAGCAATCTAGTTGAATTGTTCAGAATAGATGTGACTTCCATGTTTCTAATATCTGGTGCACTTTCTCAACAACAAACCAAAAAATCATACTTTTTGAGAATAAAATCAATAGCTAATGTGAAATGTCTCAGTCACATTTTCTAAGGGGTAGAAATGAGCATTATTGGAAATTGAAGGCGACTGACTGAACTTATTTTCATAAATCATCATTTTGACTTGTGAAAATTTTAAATGTGAACTTCGTTTCACTTATAAATAGACTTTCCCTCCTTTTTTTCTTTCTTAATCACAGTACAGAAAGCATTTTTTCCTGATCTAGTTTCTATTTAGAAACACATTTCATCCAGGAAATGTAGGCATCCACAATTCATTTAGTTCCCGTTTTCACAGCATTAGCAGTCAGAAGGAAGAATTTTTCTTCAAGCCCAGCATCTCAGACTGTGAATCCTTTAATCTGAAAATAATTATCTCTGGTCATACAGGCATTCCTGGGCTATAAGCACAATCACCTGGTTTCTGTGGGAGTTCCTCATGATAAAAAATAGAAATGGAGTCCCTAAATTGGTCTCATGAGTTTGGCTGACCATGTAGCATTTGAAATACATCATGTGCTTCTGGCAAGCAACTATTCACTCTGCAGACATATTTTAAAAATATATCTGATTCTCTCCTCTTGGGTAATGAGGCCAAACTTCTGCCTGTTTCCACATGCCTAGGTTTAAGAAGCTCACAGCCTGCTCTTGTATTATCAGACCATTTAAAGACCAAAAGAAAAGTCTATTTCTTTTTCTGCTCTATAATTTTATGGGAAACAAATTTTTGTGTCCAAACACCAAGAAGTTCACTTCAAAAATACACAGCAAAAGTAGGTTCTCCCTTATTAATATCTCTTTCTAAAATAGGTACCTACTAACAGTACCTGCATATAATCTAATATGTACAAAACATGGCTTGACATGCAGAACCCTTGTGCATGAACATCCACCTATTGTGGACATTCCATATCTGACAATAGACATGGTTTAAATCTGAATGTCATAGATGAGAGTGGAATTTCCACCTTTAGGCTGCACAGCTGAATGGTCTGTCTTGGAATCCAAATGCTTTTTCTATGTATTGCATTGGGAGAACTATCGCAATGCATGAGTTTAGAGTCCTCTTTTTCAGTTTATACTGCTTTTTAAGATGACATTTTCACTTCCTTTTAAAAAATGTTGTTTGTTAGCTATCTTAGCAGATGCAGTAATTTCAGAGAGCTCTTGTTGCATCAGCTTCTTATCACCATAATACCTGTGGCCTATTTTTAGCCTTATTTCAGGGAAGCTGATCAAGATGAGTCATCTCATTTACAATTAGTGCTCTTGTGGGCAAGCATGTGAATGACAATCTAATTCTACATGACATCATAGTGTCAAAGCTAGAAGACACTCAGTGTAGCTGGGACTCTCAAAGTGAAAGTAGATGGTAGGACTGGTGCCTTGCCTCCTCCCAACGCCTGCACACAAGGTTCAGCACAGTGTTGATGGGCTCTGGGTTACTGCGCACTGCACGGTTACAGTGTATGAATGAAACTGCCTGACTCACCCTATGTAAAGGAGAAATCATTAGGGGTAGAAATAATTTACAGTAGTCACATTCAATCTCCTGTAACCATTAATAAAGAGAAACAAAGGAGTCTTGCTTCTAGGTGATGGTGACTGGAGGCAGCAGCTCTCTCTTCATTTATCTGTATAACTGGGAGCGTGGTGCTAGCTACCTCCATTGGCACTTGCCAGAGCTGTGATGAATCAAAGAAGTCATAGAAAGAAGTCACTCAGCTGTTCATTTAAACTGCCATTTTCTGTCACTTTTAGTATTTTTAATATTTTTGCTTACTCTTTGAAAACACTTTCACTGATTTTGAAACATTATAAATGTGAGGTTTTCCAGCAGAGATCACTGCATATTTTCCATTTATATAGTCTGAGTTTTCCATCACCCATTCCTAAATATTTTTACTGACCTTTGTCAGCATTTTGGGTTTTGATTTGTTTTTTTTTTTTTCTTTTGCCTGCCACGCTGTTTTGAGTATCATTCTAAGCTATGTCAAGCCAGGATATAATTCAGGATGCATTTGTATTTTCATCACATATGAAACATTTAGCAATTTGAAAAAAATCTTCCAATTCAGGTACATCTCTTTGGTTTCATTTATTGCTTATGTGATACTGGATCCTCATGCTTCTTGAGAGATATATTCAGAATAAGTGGGAAATCAGTTCAATGGGATATGCTAAACCTAGACAGTACTCTAGTGTTCTATGTTGCATCACCTAATTTTTTTAACACCTTCGCACACATGAGGATCTGAGGCTCCAGGTGATTTGCTTAAACTCTGATCACCATACAGTACTCTAGGAAAGACACTTAAATTTTCAGTTGTACCTTCCTTCTCCACTGATTAAGGTTCCTAGGCTTTTCTAGCTTCATGAGTTTTAAGGAATAATACAGAGTAATCAGCATGAATAGTGAAATATTAGTCAGGCCAAAGAAAGAGATGACATGAGAATAACCGTAAGGGTCACATATAGACCACCACTCAAAAAATGCCACTATATCCCTGTAGCAGTTCTTAAGTGCATAGGTATTTTATACAAAATGGAACATTTCTGAAAGGAACAACTGAGAGACACAGTCTCTTAAAGGTGGGAGAAATGGATTCAATTTTCTTCAGCAGACAGAAGGTCTGCTTTGAACTTTGGTCTTTCTCTTCCATCTTAGGTGGCTATCTTAACCATGATACTATTGGAAAAATGGGAGGAAAACACTTTAGTTTTGTAGAAGGGTGATATGATCTAAAGAGTGCACTGCATTGAAAGAACTGAAGAAAGATATACAGAAAACTGAATACTTTAACAAGATTATTTAGTCTTGGGTACCTAACTATGATATCAAGAAGTACATATCTCTGATAAAGCCCCCAAGCTGACACGCAAGTGTTTGGGTAACTTTACTACCAGAACTTAGATATTTAGGGTCTTTAGGTATCTGAAAGAAAAGGGAAGCAGCAATATTGTGGATTTGCCTACAGAATATTCAGGACCTGTTGGTTGCGCTCCTTGATAGGAAAACAAAAAAGACTTCTGTTCTAAGAAAACTTCATCTAGAAAATAATCAATATCATGTGATATTGACGAGCTCATTCTCATAGAGCCTTTTACACCAGTGTGAAAGAATTTGTTGCCAAGAAGCATAAAACTGTTTGTTACCACGACAACCATTGTAAGGAAAGATAAAGTTAGTCTTCAAGTCCCCATTAAATTGTTTAAAAAGATTAAAAGTGATTTGTCAAATACATATCTCTGAAATACTTACTAAAGGAGATTTTGAGATATTATTATTGACTGTAATATCTCATATTCTACATCGAAATATCTCTCTCTTTACTTTAGTTTTCATACCAATAACAATAACAAAATATCCTACTGCTGCTGCAATTTGTTTTATTGGATGCTTTCTGGATCTCTTACTGCCTCGTAAAGGACATATGCCAACAACAGAGAACATGCGTGCAAACTTACTGATTTCATATGAAAATTCCATTATTTTTAGGCAATTCATAGGCAAATGCAACTCCAAATTTATTGTTCAAGTTCATTCGTCAAATATTTTATATTCTAAGTGTGTCATGGTAGACAGGCCTTTTCCTTATTAGAGTGATTTGGCTGAGAATCTGTCTCAATGGAGTTTCTTTCCTCTTTTTGTTACAAATATACACCTGAGAATGTCATGTGTCCAGCTTTAAAAAAACCCACACCAACAACAAATCCCCAAAAGCCCCAATCATTCTAGAGAGAGTTTATGAGGAGTTTTCTCCTTTCCCTTCCTTCTTCTAATGTTACTTCTAACATGTTTCTACAATAACACTGACTGTTATATTCCAGAAAATCTATATGCCCTGAGAATGCAATTGCAAAATAAAAAACTAGAAAAAAAAAAGAAATAAAAAACATTCATCTATGTTCTTATTCTTCCATCTTTTACTTAATTTCAATTCTTACATATCAAAACTATACCCTTAAAACTGTTTGAGACTGACATTGCTGGCCTACCATTATGTTTAAAATGAATGTGTTACCTTCTGTTTTTCAATTTAAGCAATAAAAGACAGAAACTTGGAAAACCCTCAGTTTGGTAACTTAACTGGTTGCAATGGAGCATCAAATTTCTAGAACTTTGTGAATATTTCTGTGTATCAGAACTACTTGATAAGTTTGTGGAGAAACTATATTAGAAACATCACGTTATAAAGAGGTATCCTTATTTTTGGGCAGCTGGATCTTTATATTGTGGACCCATACCCCACAGGCCATAGTTTGGCCAGTGCTATGCTGTTTTATACAGTCAATATGATAAATGGTTGATTTGGTTGTCCAGAAATAAACTAGAGAGACAGTTGCAGGGATGAATTCAGGGGTCAGAGGCACAAGTCCCTTAGCCAGTGGGGGGCAAACATGTAAAAAGATAAATATGTATTCATTTTTTTCTCCTTGATATGGAAACCAATGGAGAGTAGTAATTTGTTTTATATGAATCAAGTCATATGGTAGCAACAGCAACTTTTAGTTAGTATCAGACTAAGCACAGCTAAGTTGGTAACTAGTGAAATGTTCCAAATTCCCTCACCCATTCAGAAATTTGCAGATGTTCGTACAAAATTTCTAGCGTTGGAGTACTTGCGGATCAATTACAGCTACCATATAGTTATATAGCTATTATAATCGGCTGTGACTATTATCAATATAGCCATGTCTGTTATCATAGGTAATGATAAGACATATCTATAGTTTTTCATGGAATGATCTATGAACACCTTAGAAAAGAGTTGTCACACTGTCTAGTTTCTGCAGAAAGGAAAACTAAGTATCTTTACACTGTGCTATATAGTGCTCTGCCAAGAAAAAGCTCTTACTTTTTCTACACCCAAATACTAGCTTAGATCCCAGAAGCAGTGCAATAATACTGATGCAGAAATATGCCTAGCCTAATACTTCAAACTTCTCAGCAGAACCAATTTTTCTGCTGACCTGGTTTAGTCTGCTTTCAGCTGTGGAGTTAACTGTTCACAAAGTCCACTGCACTATGCAGATATCTTCTGAAGTTCGTGTTTTCTGTACATCAAACCCTTAAGTAGGTCTATAAATAGGACTTCTTGTCCATGGCCACTTCCTTCCTCTGTCCCTGTGAAATAAGCACAGATGATAGTGAGACAGCTAAAATTTTACCTTACATTTTTTGAACTGCCTTTCAGCTTTGTCGATAAAAGCAGTATGGTGGAAGAACAGAGTGCACAAAAAGCACTCACCTAGCATGACAGTGTAGAGCTCAAATGGCAAAGTGCATGAAACTAGTGGAGCAATGAGAAAAGGATTTTTCAAAGAAACTAACTAACCAATCTGATCTTTGTATTTGGTCTGCATTGACTGAGAAGCCAATGTCTCTGAAATGTAGTGAGCAGGCTCATTGATTATTTTTTACTTAAGCCATACCTTATGGATCACTATGCAGGCTATCTGTCAAAGCTCTTTTAGAATTTTAAGAGTTCTTTTAGTTTCAAGGATTAACACCAGACTGAAACTAAAGCACTAATACTCCGTGTGAATTTATCAAAGTGAAATAAATCATGCTTATTTTTTCATCTTCAAGCTGTGAATTGTGTCTGCACATACATGTTTGAGTGTCATCTTCTACACTAAACATTAGCCTTGTACACTGAGTAAGAAGGTCTAACAGTATAGCGTATATAGAATAACTGATTTATTAAGGTTCTTAGGTTTCAACTTAAGCAGTCTCTGACTCATCATGTCAAGTTCAGAATAATTGTTTAGAAGCAACTTGGTTTTATTTTTTCCTTTTGATTGATATGTCTAGAACACTTATCTTAAAACAGGATCTCTGGCTTTCCCTGCATTTGTATTGAATCTCACTAATCTGAAGTAAACAACCTTTCGGTTTGACATCACAACAGTTTTTTCCTTTTTTTCTTTTTTTTTTTAATTAAAATTGTCAATATATCCTGGTTTGAGCTAGGACATAAACAATTTTCTTTTTAGTAATTTTACTTTTCAGTTAAGTTTCTTTTAAGTGACTGCACTTTCTGAAATTAACAACATGTTTTTCAGTGTCTGCTTCTGGGAGTGATAAGATAAGTTTACAGTTATTGCTGGAGTAATCGTATGAATGGTACACAGAAAGGCTCTTACTTATTCCTGTAGAAACCAAGGTCATTCCTTATGCGTTGTAAGTGAAACGGCATAAAAGAGTCACCCCAGCAGTGAGGACCGAGTCAGACAGGTGATCCAAAAGTGACCAAATGGAGTATTCTATCTCACACGTGTCATACACAGTACAAAGATGAGGGATCATGACAGTCGAGCTGTCTTCTTCTATGACTTATATGGCTTCTATGGCTGGCATCCATTTCTTCTGCCTTCGATCCTGATCTATGTGTCCTTGAATCCAGTTCCCATCGGCTGCTGAGTCCCCCCTGCCCAGGGTCTTCCCTGCAGCATCTGGGGTGATGTGATTGTTGTCACAGAAGCTTGGTATTGGTTTTTTATATATTTGTACATATTTCATTATTTTTCTTATTGCTATTACTATAGATTTTTGGTTTATTGTTATTGTTTTATTAAAACTGTTTTAATATTTCCAACTGGTAAACCTCTCTCCTTTTTCCCTAACCGTTCTGGGATGGGAAAGGGTTAATGGAGAGCATCTGCCATCTGTTTAATAGCCAGCCCAGCCTTAAACCATGACACAGTATAAGATAGATTTGTATACAACGGCTTTCACTATAGAAGCCAATGGATTTTGTGCCAACAGAAAATATGTCCCACTACACAAGCAGCATGGGAGGGCTTACACGGTTGTTTCTGGGTGGATTCAGCACACAACAACTTGAAAAGGCAGACAGTCCAAATGCAGATCCAACAGTCACCCCCTCATTTGACAATGCTTCTTTTACACAGCCTGAAAAATAGCCCTGCTGGGAATGCAATGAATCCAGGACAAAACAGAAATCTTTGCTTTATCCTCCCGTGCTCCTCAGGATATTTGGTAAATCTTCCTTCATTCCTCTTTTGTACTGCAGTCAGAGCAAGGATTACTCTGTGCTTATCTGGTGCTGCTCTTAGTACTAGTCTAGCAAACTCTAAACTCTAGGATGGGAAAGATGGAAAGATGGCAGAGCTGCATACATTTGTACATGTAAATTGTTCATTCCACCTGGATATTTGTGGTTTCTACCATTTTTCTGCAAAGCAAAACAGTCTTTAGTTGTTCATTGCGAAAACAAAATCCAATTTATTATTTGTATTTACATCCATATTTATGTTTACATTTATATTTATATTTCTACTTTACAGCATTTTCAATCTATGAGGCCAATTCAGGATTCAGTGCTACCAAGTCAAGTATCAAAATATCTTGCTGTGTGATTTCATGGCTCTTATGATCACAGTCTCATTTTCTTTGAACACTAAATAGGATGCATAAGATGATTGTGGTAGGAGCTGATGAGTTTAGTTTTTAACTGTTACCTCAGAATTCCACAGATTAGAGTAAGACTTTAGAGACAGATGAACTGACTATTCTAGACGTATTGAAATCAAAACACATACTAAATGGAAAACAAAACTAATGTCTGGAACAAATCTGTGGATTCAATCTGGAAATGACAGAAAGAAAAACTAAACTTAATTTTTAAAGTGTGCACAATTTGGTTTGATGAAATCCAACAGAAAAGTATAGACAATGGCAAATTCAATCCCATCTTCATTAAGACTAAATATCAATGGTTTTGTGATAAAACGTTTTCTCAAAGAGGATGTAGTTAGGTGTCAAATGAAATAACTTTTTCCAGCAGTATAAACTTTATATTTTGGCTCTTGGATGCTTAAATTAAAACACTGTTAATAAATAACAGCACAGGCTAGTTTAACATATAGTCACATGTCTTTGAAAATAATAGTGTCTTATGATTATTACACATATATATGTGTAAAAAGGACTGTTGGTGCTGCAAAATGTAGAAACAAACCCGGAGCACTGAGTAGTAGCACTTCACTATTTTATATTAGTCCAAATAGTAGAGAGCTTAGACCATGTTCCCTGAAGATTGCATGGTTGTGTCAATTCCTATTACAACAGTACAAAGGTCTACGTACATTGCCCAACTGGCTTGTATTTTCTGCCCTTTTACTATTATGCAATGAATTGCATAATAACCTCTTTGGACAGAACTACAGTACCTAAATATTCCTGTCCTTAACCTTTTCTGGTTTATTTCTTTTGCTTTGAGTGTTTATTTCTATTCTTGAATCCATGAAGCTAAACAAGCGTCACTAAACCTGTCATGATACTATAGACTACAAAACCAGAGAGTCAGTTATTGAAAATCTCTCATCTCAGTAGCATATAGATTTATTTTCATGACTCAAACATTGGTGATGATTTGCCCTGAAATGTCTTGATGTCAATGCTTATGCTACTGTGAGTAAAGGATTTGAAAATTTTTTACCCTAGAGGGCCTGTGTTATTAGCTTGCACATGCAGCCAAGAATTTGTTGCATCTCCATAGTAACATCCTTTCATATATAGTTGTTAATAAGATCAAGATATATAGATGGACTGCCAGAATTGTGAAGGAAAATGAAAAATTTTAGTAAAATTTTAAAGATAAATTTATTTTTCTTTTTTTTCTTTCTTTTTTTTAACGGATGCATGTCCTGGTTTCTCTGGGATGGAATCATAGAATCAATTTCCTACTCAGGAAAGCTGCATTTTTGAGAAGACTGCAGCACTCAGTTTGGCGGTAGCAAAGTTGATCAGACATTTTGTTGTAGTTCATGGTGGGCCATGGTGTCTGGGTTTCCATAGTGATCAAGGCCTTTAGAAGTTTCATGTGAGCCAGGTGCTAAAGCTGGGAGGAGCGAAAGCCGGGGCAGGTGACCAGGGCTGGCCAGCAGCAGTATTCCACACCGTAAACATCACTCTCACTGTAAATTGGAAATTTTGCTGGGGACGGGTCTCTTTCCTTCCTCAGTGGTGGCCAACCCTGGAGGGTCTTGCCTGTTCTTCTGCTCCCGAGGCCAGCTCTCCCCTTGGCTGTGACCAGGGTCACTCACTGCTGGGAGTGCGCAGCTCTCCACCACTGTGTGTGCTGAGTAGAATTTTGAGTGTTTTATATTATCACTGCCATTGATATTAGTTTGTTATTATTAATTTATATAATCAGCTTCCATTTCAACCCATGGGTGTCCTTTCCTGATTCCTCTTCCTGGGTGTGGAGGAATCATTGGATAGTTAAACAGCTGCCTAAATGGAGACAATGCGACAGATGAGGGAGGGAAATTGTGGTAGATCAGCTAAAGGTGGGAGGGAAAAAATCACTTCACTCATTCTTATATCATGGAGCAATAGTTACAGAAATAAATCAAGGAAACAATCTAAGCAGATGTAGGATTACTGCACTGGAGAAAGAGCCCTCAGTTGCTAGGCTCTCTCAAGTGTTACAAGCATTCCAGACAAGTAAGCACTGGAAGAAAGACTGTGGCTGGTAAGGAAGAAGGCTCTGATAACCCCTTCAACTTCAATAAGGTTCCTCGTGCAAAGTTTAAAAACCAAGTGCATTTGCAAAGAATCCTTATAAACTTTCAAAACACATTTCCATAGTGTGGATTCATTTTTCACAAACCTCACATCAGAAGCAATTGCTCTGTTTGCACAGTTTGGGAATAAACTTCTACTAGAGTACAAATTCCACCACAATTTAACAAAGTCAAACAAATGCCAAGCTTTGGTCCATTCTTAGGAGATGTATGATGTAAATGTAACTTCAAGCAGGAGTAAGAGTCAACACTTACACATCCTGCATAACCGAAAAAAGAAATATGCTTTTCTTTACAGGTTTGTTTAGGATATGTTGAAATTTCAGTTTTACCCTTTTTTCTCTTTATTTTCAACTGAAGTACAGAATTGTTTTTTAAGACAGACTATGGGAGACCTAGCAAAACATTATTTAGCCATTCAGAAGTGAAAAGGAGGTAGGACCTTACTCCAATGGTAAAAAATGTGCAAGTAAAGAAAACACTTCATTTTAATTAGTAATGTCAGATTTGTAACCCTGCAGTTGTTCCAACATGATTAATTCTGGGTCAACGTTAAGCTTTCTAGAATCACTAGTTCACTGCACCATAAAATAAGCTACTTAGATTCTCAGTGTATTATCAGTTTAACAGACCATAATATAAGAACAACTTCCTCTCCAAAATTATTACTTTGTAATTATTGAGATAACATTGAATATAGCTGAAAATGAATTTTACCACCATAAGTGAATATTCCCATGGAGTCTTTTTTAATTAATATACAATTCTTTCTGCTGATCCTTGACTTTGCATTGTCAATTAGTACATATGTTATAAAGGCACAAACCAGTTAGGATTAAACTTTGGTGACACTGAATGAATAAAAAAATGCTGATTTGCATGCATAGCTTGACCAAAAATGCTCATAAAAATGATATTGTGAATCATTTTTATTTGTACACTTTAATGAGAAGAAATCCACAATCATATAGCCTACAAAACTATAGGAAGGATCAGAATCAGTTGGTGGTTTTGTAATTATTGTACAAGACTACGCTTTAGGCACAATGTTTTTGTAACTCTGTTTCTGTCAATAAAGCAATTAAGGAATGAAGGGTATTGTTTGATCTTGTTTTTTCTGTGTTTTGTTACTTCACAAAGTATACTATCACAGAATCACAACAGCAATATTAACCCTGAAACTTAGTAACCCTGTGGCAACTTTTCTCATGGTAAAAAATGCAAAAGACTCTGAATGATGATGTGCCTACTTGCTAATGCGCAAGACAGAAGTAACTTATTGTTGGAGCTTCTCTTCTGAAATACTGACTGAGATGCTTTATCATGCTACAATATCTCATTCTTAGTGACTGCTAAGGATTGTCTTCCATTTCATGTCACATAAATCATCATAACTTGATTGCAACAGAAAAAAAATGCCAACCCCTACTTTTTCCCCATTTTTATGTTATCAAGGAGTACATAATCAAATGACCTACTATGGAATGTAGGTTGTTGAGTGCACAAGTGTCAGCAACTGAAGATCATGAATTTTGGCATGTGCCAATATCTCATTACTGATTGTACTGATACTAGTACAACATTGTACTAGTTTCAGTATTTAGTTTTTATTAAAAAAATGAGAACTTCTTTAATGAAACAAATAAAAAAACCCTAAGTTGAATACAGTTTATGTGCCTTTTAACTATTTTTTATTTTCAAAGAAAACTTATTTTCATCTGCTAAACTTCTGGAAACAAGACCAGTGCCAAGCATTAATGATAGCATCTGTCAAAACCTACAACTTTTGTCACAATCAGAACAAAGATATAAAACCCTGTTCTTCAGCCTGCTTTCTCATTGTTGTAACAACACTTTCCACTTCTCCTTTCAGTGGTATACCATGCCAATTTAACAGGAATTAAACACTTCTGAATGAAGATGTCTTTCCATACATAGCCTTGCATGCACCTCTTCCCATATACCAACAGACCATCTGAATTTGATCAGATATAATGCATTTATATCTCTGCCTCCCTCAATGATATGTTGTTAGAAAATAATCTTCAAAGACAGCAAAGTATCACTAGTTACTCCCAGTCTGAAGGCTAATAGCTCATGCTGAATGATATCGGAAGATTCTGACTTAATTATAAAGCAGTCAGGAGAAGCAGTCTGAGAAAGTACTATTCTTTAGCTTGGTATGGTAAATTCTGCAGCTTAAGGTTTTCTCAGAGTAATCCATACGTAATCACATATATTTTATTAACTATTTATATTTAAATTTTTCATTTAATTTTAAGCATGGGCACACAATACACTCACTCTCCTTTTGGTTTTGTACTAAGGCACAGAGAACTTAGTAACTATAATAATCTCCTATTGAGTTCATTGAAAAGGTGTTTGTAGTCATGAAAAAAAGTAATAATTTTATTCAAATGTACAGCATTGTTCCCTTAACTTCATAATGTTTTTAAAATAAGACAGTCACTGAAAATTATAATTATATATGTCTGTATGAGTGCATATTTTTTTTTTATCTGCAGTCTTTACATTTGTATGATGTTTGGTAATTTTAATGCATATTGAGAAACTTTTTCTTTCTAAAGAAAGACAAAAACTTTTTCTAGCATCAGAGCCTCAGATTTGTTCTTCATCACCACCAAAATCTTTAATTTTCTTCCCTGACACACTAGACAAGCCCAAGTACATCTTTGATGAAACTGTCTGGTCAATGCCACTGGCTTTTAGAATTAATTCAGGGTGCTGCATAAAGAGATGGCTTGAAATGGTTTTATTCTGTTTGTAGGAATACAAATAAAACAACTAAATAAATATAATCAAATGTTTGAATTTTAAGATGTTAATTTTGCATTAACCCCTGTGGTCTATCATAGGAAAAGAGCACTTTCAACCTTCTGAAAGATATTACACTGATATTTCTATAACTCTTCACATTTAGGACAGTAAAGGCCTTCAGTAGATGGCACATCTGTCACTATACTGTGTTTACATGTTCTTGTTTGTCAGACTAAACCAACCGATATGAAACTGCAAGGAGCATTATATAACATAACAGTGCAGAGAATCAGAATGAGCCCAAACTTGTCCTTGCTTTTTTGAAGAAAAATTTTAAAAAGAAGAAAAAAATCACATTCTAATCTTTTTTACTATCTAGTATGAGTATCAAGTGATTTGACAAGGGATGGTGGCCATTTAGAGAAATATAATACAAGTAGAGGAATATTTTTGTCCCACAGTTTAATGTGTTTCTTTTACACAGTCATAATGTTGCTATTGAGAAGGATGTACAAGTAACATGAAAAGGAGACATGCATAAGCTACAGACATGTAAAAAATTGCAGCATATATGCATAATTCTCTGTATATATGGTTTTTCTATTGCCTGTTCCAAAACAGTTCCATATTTTGAATGGCACATTTCAAACATTACAAATCCTACTGTCTCTTCCTTTTGGAATCTTTGAGGAGCGTTAGATGTTACAGATTTCAAAAAGGCCTGGGCCCGTCAATATTTTGACCTTGTACTTATAGAAGTGTCACTTGATCTTTCCAGTGTTCCTACTCTGATTTGTAGTAACTGAAGGTCACCTGAGTTTGGAATTTTCAAGGAATGAAATTACTTCCTTTAAAATTATTTTTCCCCCTCTTAGATGATGGTCAAACTAAAAACATACAATTAATTATTTTTTTCTTTTTCTTATCTGTGTGGATAAAATGCTATCTTCGGTTTGTGAAAGAAAAAATATTAACCTGAATTAGTGGTCACATTGTTAAGAAGAAAAAATAATATATTTTATTGCATTATAATAAATAAGAAGGTGAATTCTGTGTGGTATGTGTATGCAGTATTCTATGGCTAAATACCCACAGCAAGTGTACTAAAACTGACAATTTTATTCTGGCTTGTGTTAGTGTAGCTCACAATTGAATTTGGCCCATGGCAGAGGTCAAAGGAAAAGTTGAGAATAGCATTTGTGTATGATCATTTACTTTTGGCTTTGAGTAGCTATTATTTTATTATTATGCTTTACAGCTGAAATAGACCTCTAGAAAATAAAGCTGCATACATTGAATGCACATTTTCACAGCAAGCATATTCTAAAAATATATATGTAAATGCAGAATAAATCTGGATAATTTTTTCTTGAATTGACCAGAAACCTGATAAGTTGCAAAGAGTCCATAGTAGCTGCTTTAGGAATAAAGCCAAAAAATGGCTGACCGTGGCTTGTAAAGGGTACACACAGGAAAGCACTTGGCTTTACAATTTCATTCAGCTTGGGATTTGATTCCACATCAGTAACGACTAGGCAGGCACACTGCTTCATTCAAACTGAACAATGTAAAGTAAATTATAACAGTGCCTCATGTCTATTCTGGTACTAAGATGATAGTCTGATTTGTGATCAAAAAGACGACAGTAATATAAGATCTTATGTTTTGATTAATACCAAAAACCTGCCTAGCCAAGCATTCTGTCCCCAATAGTCACTTATGCCTTAGGAGAGAATATAAAAACGGGGAGTATATAGTGTGATATTTCTCCCATCATACACTTTCAGTAACCAACAGGACTTCCTGAACCATTCATACTTTCATGTCATCATGCTCAGACCCTTCAGAAATTCCTCCCTGGAAACCTATATTTTTCTGCTACCTCCATTGCTACAAGCTAAACTGCTTGATTTCTCTCCTATCCTCTCATCTTTTTAGTAGAATTTATCCTTCTGGTTGTCCCTTTGATGATTGTGATTATGCAACTACTGGCAGCACTGCTTTTGGAGACGTAATCTTGGCCGTGTTTGGTTTTGAGTGGATAGTAACATACAGCAAGGAAGATGGAGATGACCACTGTGGACAGCAGATAAGATTTGGTTTCTTCTGTATTGTGAAGGCAAATCATGGCCCATGATGTAAAATGCAACAAGAATTCATGGTTTTTACTTGCTGGAACAACTTGCTTTTGTCCAAACAAGGATCCAAATGGTCTGTGTTTCTTAGGTGTCAGGTTTAACTAATGATCCATCAATTCCAAAAGCCTTAGACAGCATTTTGCACATTCTTTCCATATTGGGAAACCAGATAGTATAGTTTTTCAAAATAAATTTTGCACTGAGTGGGAGATTGGGCCAAAGGAAAGCAAAGACATCTTGCAGTTTCCTCCGAAGTTAATTTACTTTGTCGTTGACAAATAATCAAGTTAATGATTATTTCTTCATGACATACAAAATTCTAGATCCTAGAAAGAGCAAATAAGTATACAGAGGTAAAAAAACCAGGAAGGGTATTTATTTGTTTTTTAAGATCTGGCTTTTCATGTCTCCTTATCCTACTCTGCTTCGATTGGTAACAGATTAAATTGAATATTTTTTCCCCAAGTTGAGTCTGGTTTTGCCCGTGACTATAACTGGTGAGTGACGCCTCCATGTCCTTGTTTCGACCCACTGGGTTTTGTTAAATTTTCTGCTCATCCCACTGTTGGGGGAGGAGTGAGTGAGTGGCCATGTGATTCTTTGGTGGCAATGGGCCTCAAACCACAGCGACCTTACAATGAATCCTTCAAGACTGTTTGAAAACAAAGAATTGCCTAAACGGTCTTTGCAGTCCTTTCAAACCATTTCTTTCCAATGATGTTCAAGATAATTTCTTTAAAATATTTTAACATTCTTGATCAGTACATCAGAATTTAGAAGGAAAAATGTAGAAGACTAAAAACTGAAGCTCACAGAAATTACATTATCTTCTCGCTAAACAAACTGCTTTAAGTCACCAAAACCTGTGTTTAAAACAGTAGAGTGGCATGTATGGTATTATCTCTCTTTTCATTCAAGCAACAGGGTCAAATTTACAAACGACAAATTGACAATTCTTACTCACTTGGGACCAGACCCTATCACACAACTTCACAAGGTGAATAGATAAGTGAATTAGTGGGATTGTCCCTGGTGTAAGGGAGTGCTGGAGCTTTTAACGTTGGAAGAGAGTCTCTTGTGTGATACTATTTCATACTACTATTTTCATTGTGGGTAAATTTAACATACCTGTGGAAAACAATCTTTTTTATTTCATGGAACATAAAAAAAAAATAGAATTGTTCAAATACGGTTTTCCTAAACCAGTAGGCAAAAAGAACCCAAGTAAATAGGTAAATTATTATTGCACCGGACTACGCAACAACACAGTGCTTCAGGCCTCTTTTGGTTACAAGCAAAGTAATAAAAGAGCTTCCATGCATTGAATTGAACATGAGACGACAACATTTACTGTACAACAATACATATAGATCCTAAACACATTAGCTATCCATCAAATTTAGATTACTAATGGTAGCATTTATTTTCATTTTTCCTGTTTGTTCAGTTGTTTTTTGTTCATGTAGTTTAAAAACTCAGGCTTCATCCTCATGACTGTATTGCAAGGTATTCCCTCAAGAGAAGGGGTTTGATTTGGAAACTAAAAGTCATTCTATTGTCATCTGGCAGCTGGTTCCACATATTGGAATGTGGTGGTGAACAGGTCAATAGATGCTATCAACCAAGCAGATTCAGTCAGAATTCCGTTAGAATATAGTAGAAGTAAAAGCAAAATATAAAAGTAAGTTCTAGGTAAATTACTGTTAATTATTTTGGTCACTGTATAGGAGATGTTGTTTATCACTCTGAGCTTTATCCAGAGCAGTTAATGTGTCAGTTGTGAAGTGGAATGCACCACTGATGGCAAATGACTTCTGTAATTAAGGCCAGAACTGGAACAGGAATATTAAATTTGTAGAAACAATAAATTTAACAAGGCAGTGAAACTTTCATTCCTTTAAGCATGCTAATTCATGAACAAAACCTGTTTTCAGCTGTTTGGAAGGAACACTTCACACCACTGTATATCAAGATTGGTTTAACATTCAGCTCTGAAAATTTTGAACTTTAAGTCGGTTCCTGTTAGGGATTATGCCTAACAATGTAGTTACTTTTTTCTTTCTTTTATCTTCTTTGTATGAAATGGTCTCAAAATCTACAGCAAAATGAAGCCAAGATGTAGGATATGAATTAGATTTTTTGGGAGATACAAAACTCTATGGCACATACAGGGAGAAACTCTGTTATATAGAATTGTGAGAATGAAGAATATTAACATGCTGATCTCATGCAATGGAGTTCTTGTGAAATGTAGTCTTAGCTAGTTATTCATGACTAAAATTTCATATCACCTCTCACTTTATTGCAGTTGCTACTGCACAACTTAGCAAAGTGGTTTCATCTTTTAATTAGGGCACTGGCCCTAATTACTAGCAAAAGCATCTGAGTGAAACACTCTGTTTTTATACCACAACAGATGCTGTTGTATTTGTGGAGGAATAATTAGTCCTGTTGTGGGTCAGTTGTCAGGTTGCTGCTACTGTTGCTTAGACCAGTGGTTCAATCATTCAGAGATTTTAATAAATATCAGCGTAGACCCAGCTGGCGAACCTGGAAGATCAAGATGATCCTCAGAAGAGTCTCCTGTCAAACGGCTCATTGAAGGATGGGTATCTCCCTTTCTCTCTGTAATGTGACAGCAGACTTTCCCTCTGCTGTTTCCTGTAAATCAATGTTCTTGGCAAGGAGAAGGACTTAGCATTGATATAGTTGAACACAGAGGAGATGAGCATTGCTGAGTTTATGACACTCCATTGGACATCAACATGGCCAAAGTTGGGCATATGTTTGAAAAAGTTATTTAAGTACACTATATAGTTTTATAACTCAAGACAATGCATTACCAGTGCCTACTGCACAACTTTTTCGTTTTTAGGTGGTCAGAATAGAAGTTCTATTTTCACCAGCTGTTTGTGTTTTTATTCCTCTGTGGTTCTTCCACCAAAAAGATGCTTTATGGTGTTCTTGTTATCTTGCAAATTTCAACAGATGTTGTAATTCTTATCCTAAAGATATTGAAGTTATTAGCAAATGTATCAGTTTCTTGTTCCTAAAAGCCCATAAGAGTGATTTTATATTTGCTAGGAATTGACATAAATCACAGCTAAATCTATTTTTATAACAAAGCAGCTTTCATTCTATCTTGTATTTACATTCTGATTGTATGTCTTTCAGTTATCTACCTACTCAAGGTTCTGAATCGAAGAATTAGTTTCTTTTGGAATTAATCAGTTCCTTCTCCCTTTTAAAAGGTACAGAAAATATTTCTCTTGGTGTAGATTGTTTCTGTTGTTGGCCAACAATCATCACTGAGACCACTTTAATTAAGCAAATCCAATTATATAAAATTAACTGATGAACCAGTATCATTTACAATTCTATCTCATGACTAATTCTTTCAGTAACTTTATACACAATTTAAATTAAATTTTACACTGTGTATTGGAAATTATTGTCCAGTATAAATCCTGAATTATAGTTAGAATAAACTAGAATCTGCTTTCCTCATATGTGGAGATCAATGTAAATCTTACCAGTCACAGCTACATTTAATAAGCACTGAGTGACAGCATACTATACTTCATGATTTTATACTTTTTATTTGGAATAATTAACACAGTAGGAAATTCTAATGGCTGACTTTGAAAAATTACTACCAGTTGAATAGATATGTATTTTTAAAATGATAGTCTACTGAAAGGGGAGGAGAAAATAAATACATGTCATATAAGTGTATGTTCATAATTATATAAAATTACTGACTATTGAAAGTGGTAGAAGTCTGTGCTTTGTCGCTGCAGGTTTGGAGTCGAACTGTGATGATGGACGTAGGAAAGGATTGTCACAGTTGGGCAACACCTTCATTATATATGTGTATATTAAATGATATTAAATATAAAAAGTCAAACAAGTCAAAGTTAGGTTTGCTATGGAGCCTCACTTTTTCTTCCATCCTGATTTCTTTTGTTTTCTTTTCTTTTTCATGTTTACACTACAAACTGTCATTAGTCACATTGTCACATAATCTTTTCCTAAGGGACTTCTACATCATTCAGAGTACAGCCTTGATGTGTAAGGGCAGAATGAAAGTTGCACCAGCATTTTACATCAGGAAATAATATACTTGCTTTGATTTATTTAAATTATTTGACCTTGCAACCTAAAAATATTTTTTACATAATTATTTTGATGTAGTTGCATGAGAGTAATTTAGGAGTCTTTTAGTACTTATTTCTTTCATATGCTCAGTGTGGAATTTAAATGAACTGGAACTTGTGATTTTTCAAGAAGATTTCAGAGGTATGCACCTGACAATATGAATATGACAATATGAATGAAAAGGTGTTTCAAGAAGTCATCACTGAGATCTTGAAGGTCAAGAAAGATCTTGAACTGCCTGTTCATATTGTCATGTATGCTTTTGGGAATACTCATGTAGAATTTCTACAATTAAAAACCAAAAAAATGTTGTTTAATCGCCCAGCTAGATATTTATAATAAGAGATTTCATGTTTATTCAGGAAAAATACAAAAAACTCACTTAGTTTTTCTTAAAATGAATCCACCAGTAGGATTTTTACATACACAATGAATGATAGAATGAATCTTTAATCATGACATCCATTCTAAAAAGAATTTACTTTCTACATGCTTCACATTGTTCCTAATGTGAAGGAGGAACTTCTTTACTGTGAGGGTGACAGAGCACTGGAACAGGCTGCCCAGGGAGGTTGTGGAGTCTCCTTCTCTGGAGATATTCAAAACCCGCCTGGATGCATTCCTGTGCAACCTGCTCTAGGCTAACCTGCTTTAGTAGGGGGGTTGGACTAGATGATCTCTAGAGGTCCCTTCCAACCCCTACCATTCTATGATTCTATGATTCTATGATTTTCTTGCCAATTAATCAGTTTAAACATGCTTTCAATGTCAGCGTTTATTTTTTCTGGAACACAGGAAGAAGCCTGTGTATATATCACAAATTCACACAGGAATTTTTGATGCTGGAAGAGACCTTTTAAGATCATCTTGTCCAACCCCCCTGCTCAAGCAGGGTCAGCTACAGCAGGCAGCTCAGGGTCATGTCCAGTCAGGTTTTGAATATCTCCAAGGATATCCAAGGACCCTGTAGGGTCTCTGCTTAACCCATTCTTGGTTTGACTACCCTCACAGTAAAATTTTTTTTCTTATGCTTGAAAATAATTTCTTCTTTTCAGTTCATGCCTACTGCCCCTTGTCCTGTCACGGAGCACCACTGAGAAGAGTCTTCTTTACTTCTTACTGTCCTTACTTCTCTGCACCAGCTGCTTATACATGCTGATAAGATTCCCCTGAGCCTTCTCTTCTCCATGCTGGACATCTGAGTGCTCTCTGCCTCTCCATCTATGTCAGTAACTCAAAGGTCTTAATTATATTCATGATCTTTTGCTGGACTTGCTTCAGAATGTCCATGTGTGTTGCTTTGTTGAACTTCAACAGACTGCCTGCTTATATTTCCAACATGTTGAGGTCCCTCTGTAGAGCAGCACAGCCATAAAGTGCTGTTCACAGCTTTATATCATCTGTAGACTTGCTAAGGATACACACTGTCCCATAATCAGGATCACTAATGAACNATTACTGACTATTGAAAGTGGTAGAAGTCTGTGCTTTGTCGCTGCAGGTTTGGAGTCGAACTGTGATGATGGACGTAGGAAAGGATTGTCACAGTTGGGCAACACCTTCATTATATATGTGTATATTAAATGATATTAAATATAAAAAGTCAAACAAGTCAAAGTTAGGTTTGCTATGGAGCCTCACTTTTTCTTCCATCCTGATTTCTTTTGTTTTCTTTTCTTTTTCATGTTTACACTACAAACTGTCATTAGTCACATTGTCACATAATCTTTTCCTAAGGGACTTCTACATCATTCAGAGTACAGCCTTGATGTGTAAGGGCAGAATGAAAGTTGCACCAGCATTTTACATCAGGAAATAATATACTTGCTTTGATTTATTTAAATTATTTGACCTTGCAACCTAAAAATATTTTTTACATAATTATTTTGATGTAGTTGCATGAGAGTAATTTAGGAGTCTTTTAGTACTTATTTCTTTCATATGCTCAGTGTGGAATTTAAATGAACTGGAACTTGTGATTTTTCAAGAAGATTTCAGAGGTATGCACCTGACAATATGAATATGACAATATGAATGAAAAGGTGTTTCAAGAAGTCATCACTGAGATCTTGAAGGTCAAGAAAGATCTTGAACTGCCTGTTCATATTGTCATGTATGCTTTTGGGAATACTCATGTAGAATTTCTACAATTAAAAACCAAAAAAATGTTGTTTAATCGCCCAGCTAGATATTTATAATAAGAGATTTCATGTTTATTCAGGAAAAATACAAAAAACTCACTTAGTTTTTCTTAAAATGAATCCACCAGTAGGATTTTTACATACACAATGAATGATAGAATGAATCTTTAATCATGACATCCATTCTAAAAAGAATTTACTTTCTACATGCTTCACATTGTTCCTAATGTGTTGCTTTGTTGAACTTCAACAGACTGCCTGCTTATATTTCCAACATGTTGAGGTCCCTCTGTAGAGCAGCACAGCCATAAAGTGCTGTTCACAGCTTTATATCATCTGTAGACTTGCTAAGGATACACACTGTCCCATAATCAGGATCACTAATGAACATGTTGGCCTCAGTATCAACCCCTGGACTACAGGGCTAGTGACCAGCCGGCAGCTTGAAATACATTGCCACTAATCACAATCTTTTGAGTCTGGCATTTCAGTCAGTTTTTAGTCCACTTATCTGTCCACTTATGGGGCCAGTACTTGGTCAGTCTGTTCACAAGAGTGCTGGACAAGACAGTGTTGAAAGACTTGCTAACATCAAGATAAACAACATCCACTGTTCTCCATCATGCACTGGGCTCATCATCTCAACACAGAAGTCTATCAGGTTGGTCAAGGAGGATTTCCCCTTCATGAGGTCCCTTTCAACCCAAACCATTCTATGACTATAAACCAATGCAGACTATTCCCAGTAACCTCCTTTTCCTTTGTATATTTCAGGAATGGTCTACAAAAGCCACTGACCAGCTTCCCCAGCACTTGTGGATGCACCTGATAAAGTCCTATGGACCTAAGTGTGTTTAATTTCTTTAAATATCCTCTAACCGGCTCCTCCTTCACTGAGGGCAAGTCTTCATTGCTTCCAACTTTCCTTTTCATCTCAAGAACCCTGGATTCTCAAAGGCTGGTCTTAGCAGGAAAGGTCAAGGCAAAGAAGGTATTAGTGGCTTCAGTGTTCACTGCTAGGACTGGCCCTCAGGACTCCCAGACTCTGGAGACAAGAGAGGAAGCACGGAATAATGAAGACTTGCCCTTGGTCAATGAGGATTGGGTTAGAGAGCAGCTAGGCAAACTGAACACGCACAAATCGATGGGTCCCGATGGGATGCATCCACATGTGCTGAGGGAGCTGGCGGAGGTAATTGCTAGGCCACTCTCTATCATCTTTGAAAAGTCGTGGAGAACAGGAGAGGTGCCTGAAGATTGGAGGAAAGCCAATGTCACTCCAATCTTCAAAAAGGGCAAGAAGGA
>VZSC01007507.1:165649-177531 GCA_013398225.1 Steatornis caripensis | reverse complement strand
AGGTTGTGGAGTCTCCTTCTCTGGAGATATTCAAAACCCGCCTGGATGCATTCCTGTGCAACCTGCTCTAGGCTAACCTGCTTTAGCAGGGGGGTTGGACTAGATGATCTCTAGAGGTCCCTTCCAACCCCTACCATTCTATGATTCTATGATTCTATGACTTCTTCCATGTCCTTTGTCACCAAAAAAATACAGAATTGCTATTTGGCCATAGCTGATCAGCCATCTTTTTCATAGTAACACCCTTGGGATGTTTTTGGAGTGAAAAAATACATAGGAGGAAAGAAGAGTATCCATTAAAAGAGTCATCAAATAAATCTGTTGGAATCAACTGGAGATTTTGCCCCCTTTATTACAACAGAGTAATAATTACTATTTTAAATGAAGTTGCCTATGTATTTCCACTTTAAATCCTTTCCTAAATAGTTCTTTCTGTTACTTAATCTTTGCCTTTCACTGATTTTTAAAAGCCTAAGGAAATACATTTACAGTATTTCTGAGACCAAGTAGGGGAAAACAATCAGGTCTTTGCAGTATAGAAAACTGACTAATTTTTGAACATTTATCTGAAAAGAGCTGTCTTGCAAGTGGAATTCTGACACAAGAATGCACTTTAAAACAAATATTATGGTGGAAATAATTGGGTTTAGTTTGAATGAGTTATAACCGTTTAAAATCATGTATTGAGTTGTAAATCTATCTCTCCATAGGCTTAGTGCACCAACAGAAAGTGCTGCAGCATTCACCCATGTATGGAATTATGTATGGATTAAGTTTGCCTGTTCTAGCAGTATCAGGAAGGAAAATGCCTGCAAAACTAGTTTGTGTTTTTGCTGGGAAGCAGCTAGAGCAGGGGCTGCTCACAGAGAGGACAGGGAGGTGGTGAGAACCTCAGTGAGGCCTGAAGGACAGACCTGGAGATGGTGGCCAGATCCAAGCAGGAGTCCAGATCGTAATGCAGTACCATGGTCATGAAGCAGGCGGAATGTCAAGACAGGGAGTCAGCATATAGTGGCAAGGCTAGGAGCAGATTCAATGATGGCTTGGAAAGCCCAACGTGACAGGGGTGGATGGGATGTCAGCGTGCAGGTCGGGGTCAGGATCAGGCCCAGTGAAGGGTCAGGCACAGCCTGTGGTGATCCAGCAGTGTCATGGGGGCAGGGACAAGCCAAGGATGTGCCAGGACATCAGCCTGCTGGCTGGGACTGGCTCATCAGGGCTGATGGCTGGGCAGGGCAGGGCTGTGGGGAGTTGGAGCTCAGCCCTGCTGCAGTGGCAGTGGGGCATGGACCGACAGAACTGGGAAAGCAGTCGTGATGAGAAGGGGTTCTGGGCCGTGGACTGGGATAAAGGAGGCCAAGAGGAAGCTGGCAGGGCTGGTAAAGCCTGTTGGATTTCTTTTTCCTTTTTTGGATTTCTCTAAAACCTGTGATACGTGACATTTGCCAGCATCTTCGAAGGACCTGGATGATGAGGCAAATTGCACCCTAAGTCCGCAGACAATAAGAAATTGGTATGATACATCTGACAGTCATGATGCTGTTCAGAGGAACCTTGGAAGGCTGGAGAAGGCATCAGACAGAAGTCTGAAGGAGTTGAACAAAGTCCCGTCCCTGGGGAAGAATAGGCCCAAGGACCAGAAACAGTTATTTACTCACTTTAGGCACTTCTGCTAGGCAGTTGTTAAGTGAAATTTTAGTAGAGAACTACATTTTGGGTAAACTCCTAAAGTGCACGTCTGATGCCCCAAGCAATCTCTAAACATCTCTTGCACCAAACAATTTTATCTTTCAGTCAAAATTTGGCTACTTTCCCACAGGAAGTGGGTAATGAAATGTGTTGTTAGTCAAAGCCTGCCTATGTGCCTTGTCACGTTTTACTACTGATTAGAATCAGGGAGTCAATTCCATCAATTCCACAGCAATAAAATACTATGCAATAGAGACTTTTAAAGATGATTAGGTGCCCAGAGATATAGCAAGCCTCCAAATACCTTCAAAAGCAATGTCTTTGTCTTACCAACAATACTTTTTCTATCAACTACAGTTGCCATTATACGTAGAGCAATGTAAGTGAAATCCCAGTTGCAATGTGTGACATCTGATTGCAATAGCTTGTTAGCTGTAATTAAGAATATAATTTTTTATATGGCACAAAGCACGGTAAGATCATAGTAAGATCCAGAAATTTAAGTTTATTACCCGTTCTTTCTAGTTTTAGTAACTTCTACGAAGTATGTTCTTTTCCAATTGGCAAAGAAGCAAAATCAGAATCATGAGGTACATTTTGCTTGATTCATGTTTGTGAATAGCTGCAATTCATTCTTGGCTTGAGAAATAATCAGAAAGCATCTACATTTTTATCTGAATTATTCACATTGTTTTCCTTTTAAAAGAGTATTGTTTTTCTTCTTTAGGCCACCACTGCATTTTACAAACCAGGAAAAATCAAAACTGATGTCACAATAAGCTGTTCATCTGAATATTCCCAGATGATTTTCTTTAAAAGGTTTATCTTAAAATTAACAAATATCGATATTAAATAAAGTCAGTGAATGCAAGTGGCCTACAATCACTGGATGTTTTGTTAGGTAATCTCTAGAACTACAGTAAAAATTTATTATGGCCAGGATCGACACTGGAAGTGCATGTGAACTGTTGGAAGGATGACATACTGCATTGTGTCCAAAACCAGCAGATGCTGAGTGATAGAAAGAGGACAGTTATTATTTAGGGCTTAGAAAGGTTTGACTTCATATTTCGTTTGGGAAAGTCAGGCTATGGTGCAACGAGTAGTAAGAACAGTCTGTATAAAACTGAAGTTTTAAAGGGATGGTAGCAACATCCAAGCAGATCCAAAATACAGTCACATAAATGTAATAAACAGTTGATGCAATCCACACAGCACCATGCCTATTGAACTCTCTTGCACCCCAAACCAGAAACCAAGTGGATATACATGATTTGTTTAAAGCTGGGACTTGATTTACAGTGAGACAAATTCCCTAGAAAAATGTTTTTCACCACCTTATTCAAATGTGTTGTAACCTGTTGAAATGAATCTCCAAAAAAATACTGGAGGGCTCCTAAAGCATACAAGTTACTGATAAGTCAATAGCTTTCCTCTCCATAACCATACTCCCACTCAGACTTTTCCTTGAATATTAAGCTCAACTGAAGCGGTGCTGCTGGTTTAACAAATTAGTCCAGATGGCATTTGTTCTAAAAATCAGAGAGCTGTAAATCTTCCCTCCTTTTACTCATGCGTTTCTACAGACCTCTGTACACAATTGCCAAGCCTTCATATACACCAGAATCAGTGAAAGAGTGCTGTATGTGATTTAATGCTCTGTGTAACTTATAAGAGTTAATATTATTTTCTTATTATTTTGTTACAAAGTTATTTTGGTTTTAAGAATTTTAAATCTTCTTTACATATCTACAATGTTTTCAAAGAAATATGATTGAAATAAAGTATGGTAGCCTTTATCAGTTTAGGTTGAGCGCAACTGCTAATATCTGCACCAGAATTTTTAGCATAAACTTACAGACAGTAAGAGTGAACATTTTTTTCTATATAATTTAAAAATCAAATTATGGTATTTGTATGTACATAAGCATGTAAAAATGTACATCAGTAAAGTTTATGGCCTGATTTATGGCCTTGACCATCATAGATTCCAAATCACTGGAAAAAAAATTATGAAAGCTGGTCTATTGAATTCTTGACATTTAAAACCCTTAAAACAAGGTTCAAATTGTGTTCTGCTGTCCAGCTGGAAAAACAAAGAAGCTAAACTAAACCAGATAGAAATACTTGTAAAATGATAACTACAAAACCCCAACAGAATATATCCACTATCTGACTATCTTTAAAATCTTTCAGGAATGATTGCTTCAATTTTTGTTTCCTAAGGGAAATCACAAACGGTGTGGCAGTCTATTTCTAAGCAGTGACGATGATCACATTTTTGTGTGGTAAGAGCTGTGGAATGAGTTTGTAACAGAAGGTGAGCTTAACAAAGACATATTCTGCTAATGTAATTGTATATACTCCCACCATAAACAAAAACACTAGAAATCAAGCCAAGAGGAAGAAGAGTTCAGAAAAGATGAGTCAGGTTATGCTAATGCTGGTGTTAATTAGAAATGTTAAAGTATTAGGTAGGGGTATTTTTGAGACTCATTCTGTCAGAAAGAAAAGACATTGGAGTTGCACAGAAAGCCCAGCTAGCATTAGAAAAATCTGTCAGTTTGTACATTTCAGAGATACCATCTGCATGTGTCTGTTTAGTCTGATAAGAGTTTCCTTTCTAAGGAAATTCTATTTAAAAATAAAAACATTATAGACATGTCTCTCTTGGTAAGTACAGGGATTCAGCTAGCCAGTGGCAGTGGGAGGTGCTCTTTAGCAAGACCTCTCAACCCAAGCTATATTCTGTGGTCCATAGTACTTGCCTCTGCCAATGTCTACAGCTGTTGCATTATGGATGTTGGAAGGTACACCCCTGCCTATCTCTTACAGATTTATTTTCCATGAACTTGTCTAATGCATGCTTGTATCTGGTGATACTTCCTCTACAACTTCATTTAGGAATAAACTGCAGAAGTTAGTTAGGTGCTTTTCAAATAAGTGCTTTCCTTTAACTGTTTTAAACTGATTTGCTTCTAGTTTCAATGATTTAACATTAGTTATTATAGAATTCAATGAACGTCACTCACCTTATCCACTTTCATTATTTCATAAACCTTACTCATATTTCACATCACATTTTCCCTGGATGAAGAATGTCAGTATTTTCAGTCTCAACTCACAAAGCAGTTGTTCCATCCTCTGATCATTTCAGTTTTCTCTCTGTGCAATTTTAATTGCCCTTTGTCTTTCTTGAGATACAGAAATTGGAATTGCACACAGTACTTAATGGTGCAGCAAGGTCTTCTATAGGGCAAAATGATGTGTTCTGTCTTGTTCTCTTTACCTTTCCCAGTGATGCACAATATTTTACGGGGGTTTTTTTGTCTGTGGCTGAACATGGAGCCAAATACATAAGAGATGTGTCACCATATAAGGATATGACAATTAATTTCCTTTCTACATTTAGTTCAGATAGGATAGGATAGGATAGGATAGGATAGGATAGGATAGGATAGGATAGGATAGGATAGAATGGAATGGAATGGAATGGAATGGAATGGAATGGAATAGAATAGAATAGAATAGAATAGAATACAATAGAATAGAATCGAATCAAATAGAATAGAATAGAATAGAATAGAATAGAATAGAATAGAATAGAATAGAATATTAAGTTGGAAGAGACCTACAATTATCATTGTCAAAGGTTGAAGGCTGGGCTTGCTATTAAACAGATGGCAGATGCTTTCTATTAACACTTTCCCTTCCCAGAAGGGGAAGAGAAAGAGAAAAGGAAAGGAAAGTTATGATTGGAAAAAAAATTAAAACTGTTTTAATGAAACAATAACACTGAAACGAAGTGTAATAATATTAATGGGAAATAATGAAATATATATAAATATATACAAAACCAATATTGAGCTTCCTCAATGACGATCGTGGCAGCCCGGATACTGCAGGGCAGGCCCTGGGAAAGTCTTGGACTGGACTCAGCAGCAATGTGGGAACTGGATTCAAGAACACATGGATGGGGATCGAAGGTAGTAGAATGCACAGTCCTCCTCAAACAGCAGCCATGGAAGGAGAGCTTGGCCCTCATGATCCCTCAGCTTTAAATTGAGTGTGATGCATATGAGATGGAATACTCTTCTGGTCACCTGTCCAGCCCACTCCTCCCCACAGGCATGATCCTTTTACGCCCTTTCACTTACAGCACATAAGAAATTTAGCATTGACCTCGGTTTCTGTAGGAATAAGTGTAAGTAATAGCCTTTCTGCATACCATTCATACCACTACCTTAGCAATGAATATAAACAACAAGCATTATCAATCCTAGAAACAGACACTGACTGAAAAATATGTTGTTGGCTTCAGAAATTGCAGTCACTTAGAAGGGACTCAACTGAAAGGTAAAACTACTGAAAGAAGAATTAGTTCAGTTTTAGTTCAATCCAGGACAATCATTTAGTCCAACTACCTGATCGCTTCAGGGCTGACCGAAAGCTAAAGCATGCTGTTAAGGGCATTGTCCAAATGTCTCTTGAACACTGACAGGCTTGGGGCATCAACCACCTCTCTAGGAAGCCTGTTCCAGGGTTTGATAGCCCGCTTGGTAAGGAAATGTTTCCTAATGCCCAGTCTGAACCCCCCCTGATGCAAGTAGGTTATTAAGAATCCATTGCTAAGGCAATAGAGCACATGCTTTGGAATTGCCAAGTTTCTAAATTTGGAATCCCTGTCAGTGATTAACCTGGAGTATTGGAAAGGATTAAAAAAAAAAAAAAAGTTATGTAGCATACTTGCATACTTAAACTAGATATTATGTCCCTGCTTTCTTTAACTTAACTCATTCATTTAACCAGGGATCGTGTCATACCAAATGTTTTTACAACTCTGAGTGCTCAGCCATGATAGCATATTGTTAGTGGTAGTTCTTACTTGGTATGCTATATGATACTTACATGTTTTAAGTCTTCTGAAATGAAACCTCATCGCTAACATTAACAGTTTTGTACAAACAATCTTGTACAAATAATATACAACAATTTCCTAATCACCTTACTTCTTTCTCATTTTCATCTATGAGCTAACTTAAAAATCTCACGGACCAGAGTCAATCTTTGTCAAGATTCCCATCTCCATTTTAGAACTTCTTCAGTTTATCTCCCTGTGGTTTTTTGAGTTCCCCTGACTCAATTTTTATTAAGACTTTTCCTCTTTCCCAAGTTTAAAAACTACTGTAATCTTCATCCAAAGTAATCTGTGCTCTTCCTCATAAGATCTAATTCTTTCTGGTTTACTGCACCCTGTCAGCCACTGGTTTGTCTCGTGTTTTTATAGCTGTTGCTTGCACCTGTGCAGCAGCAAGGGGCAATTAAACGGTTCTTCAGGCAATTCTTGTAATTTTTATCTCTAAATTTGATCTAATCTGTAAACCTGAAATTTGTGAATATCTCTATGACAACTTGCAGCTCCACTTCACTCTCCTTACCTAATCTAAAACCTCTATTTATCTCTCTCATTTTATCTATTTCTTGATTGGCATTGACAGTACTACCATCCAGTCCATCACTCAAATTTGTGATGTGGTTGAAACATTCCTCTTCAGTTTCTAAATTTTCAAATCTGGAATGTACTTAAAATCCTGATGCTTTAGTGAGTGTAATAATTTAAGATGTGGGTGTTACGGATATTTCTTTCCCAAGTAGCCATATGGTTAAAACTGTCCTCCAGACTTTCATCATATCATATTTTGGTTTCTGCAGCACTGTTTTCTATGACTTTTCTAATATGACTCAGAATTCTGATACAGGAAATAATTTCATAGCTTTTTATTTTCATCTTCTAATCTACAGCTATTTCACTACTGTTAACTGCTTCTTTAAATTTTGAGCCCCCCAAATCTGTAATTCCTATTTTCAATTTTCATTAACTATTACTTTCATGGACCCTCACTTTCATTTGACTCATAATATCAGTTCCTATCATCCCTCTTTCTAGCCTTACTCTGCTTTCTTCCATGCACAAACGCACCCTTTGGAGACATGTTTAGTGCAAAAAGCCATTCAATTAACCCCTCCTATCACTGTGCTTTGTTGTGATAATCACTAGACTGCCAGATAATAGTTGAAACCTCTACAGCACTACCACAATACAAACAATATCTATAACAATGACATCCTTTAAAAGACTATTCTGAAGATTGGTTTCATAAGAATGAGTATTTTCTTCCTTGATAAAGAAATACGTTCATTTTCTTTTTCTAATAATTGCCTGTTTTGAGAAAAAGATGTATTATTTCTCTTTAGTTGACTGTTATTTATGTAAATGAAACACTCCTGTTTCACTGTACACATTAAGTCTCACTTCAAATTATCAGGTTACACTGATATAGCTGAGGAAAAAAATCAGGTCAGGAACATCTGAATATTTATGAATTCAAAATCACAGCCCCTGCAATATGGTGCCTTGTTTGTCTTTCCCCCCATTATTCAGTTTCAAGAACATTACATTACTGATACTGCTATCTTGACTTTGAAACATGTACAAGTGGAAGAATGTACTTAATTATACCAGTCTGGCATTATACTGTAGCACAAAGAATATAACTGTACTTGTAGAGCAGTGCAGTTAAAATTATGTCTGTGTCAAGTAAAAAATAGGAGCTCTAAGAAGAAATCTATGCAGCCTGGAGGTAAGTGTCTAAAAACGTGACGGTACAAATAAAATAGCCTTGCTCTGTGTGCTAGCTCCAGTCATTTGCACCTCATCCTACCGCAAGACCCCACAAAAAGTCACATACTTTCCTCCAGTGTTTCAGGAGATGTTTCTGACTCTTCATTTAGAAATATGAAATGATTCTTACATTACTGAACACTAAGATTTATACTGCATCATGTATACATGTGTGCAGCATTGGGTTGGTGAGGGGGTTAAGTTCTCAACTTCATCTGAGAACTGTTAAGGAAGGACCTAACTACTTCTTACAGATGCATGTAAAACTGACAAATGAAACCTTTGTTTATATCGTACACTTTTACTGTTGACAGTATGATTTATCTCTGATTTATCTAGGTAATGAGGAATGTTGAGTTTATGTTCAATTTTGACCCTGCAGGGATGGGTGCCTGCTTGCCACTAGAGCTGTATGTCTCCTCCGGAAAAAGGGATAGCAATATTCCTATCTAGCCATGTGTTTCTAATCTGCTAAACAACCATGTCTGAGATTTTTGCTTGTAGATAATATAGAATCTTTACGGAGTACTGACAAGCTGGTCAGAAACCTTCCATTTTCCCTGAAAATTCACTTTCAGGATCCTGTACAGGCCATTACTTTGTTATCATTAGTCACCACAGCACTTCAGTTTGTATGTATTGTCTTGAAAGCGAGCAATTTATTCAAGATCTTTTTTAAAAAGGGACTAGTTGTCCTTTACATTAGAGCACTGCAAACTTGACCCAGTTAATAGCAATTTGAAGTTAGGCTTCTGGTTTTGTTTAGCTATGAGCCTTTTGTCTGAAACACAAGCAACTTGAAGGTTTTATACATTTCAGACTAGTGATTGTCCCAGAAGTTAACCAATTAGTTTAAGAATAAAATCTCATAAAACAGCTTAAAGATACAATCTTTGAGAATATTCACAAATATTGGAAAAGTATTCCAGCTACTATATTACTTTTCTGGAAGATATCGTAACAGTAAGTTGCTGAGAAATCTGAATTCTGCATTGGATAAAAATCTGCAAAATAACTTTGAATTAAGATTTGATATAAGAATATTGACAAGCTAATAGGAAAAGAAACAATCTACTCTGTCTTATACAATTACCTTATCAATTGCTGAGTTTTGCACTAACAGAAATCAGTTCTGAAATGGAAGCTGTGAGATGCTCTATCTAGCCTTGAATTTTCTGATCACTGGCAATTAATCATTTCCAACTATGGCAATTCAACAATATCCATCACTGCAGATTTAACCACTGGTTGTTTTTACTTTATCCTAGAATAAAACCAGCTACATGGATCCTTAGGTGGACCTATTCTAACTTTAGTATGGACTGATACTTACATGTATAAGACTTACATTAATCTGGGGTTCATTTACTTATTAATTTACCTTATTTACACTGTGTAGAGGGTTCAGAGTAGGCTGGAGATTATATGGAGATTATATAAACTTTCTTATCTATCCTTTCTGAAGACAGAAGAGGAAAGAGGGAAAATATCATAATGGGGTCACATTTAATCTGATGATAAGTATGAATTCTTGAAATGTTTCCACAGTTCTCTAAGCTCCAAATATTCTACTTCTCAAGAGCTTTGAAAATATAAATTAATTAGTAGAGCAAATAGTTTTCTGAGTGATTAGTCTAAGGGTAATGCACTGTTCCTGTACAGCTACTCAAGCCTGGCCTTTGATGTGCTTAATACTGATACTCACAGGCTTTAGTTTTATCTTCTTCCTCTCCTAGATTCCTAGCATGGGATAAGACTGATGCCATAACTGTTGTGAGTCGTACTCAAGATTGTGTGGCTTTTCTTCTGAACTGACTATTTAAAGAGCAGAGTGATCCAGCACTTCGAGTAGAGAACAGAGAACAACAGGCTTCATTAAACATTAGATCTTTTAAGGGAAAGATTTCCAGTTCACTGATTTGACTCCATATGAAGGCAGTCTTATGGTTTGTTTGAGAAAATACAATTTATAAATAATTCTTCATGCACACAGAAACATCCCTTTACTAATCTGCATACCTTATTAATATTTTTATCCTAATTTTCTTTGTTAACTGTCACATTTGCATAACAGTTCTGAAAAAATGATAGCTGATTCTTTGTCTTTGGTTTGTGATATCTTGTTGTCCTGAAGGAAAAAGATATATGCAAGAAACAAACAAGAAATTGTTATTTTCTTGTTTGTTCTAATCCAGATATTGAGATTACATTCATGACAGCATGGTAATTTAACCCAGGGTGAAATCTTATGAACTTTCCTGGTAAGAAGAAATGGAAGTAACATTTTAGGAAAATGGAAGGGTTATAGGATGTGGGGGTTTTTTGTATTTGTTTGTTTTATTTACACTTGTCAAAACCCTATTCCTGATAACACACACTTCTACGTGCCCTCTTAGTTTCTGCCCCCAACACCAGGAGGTCTAGGTAGCACAGCTTCACTCTCATTGAGCAGAGAGCAGTAGTTGCAAACAGCAGATGTTCATGCATCAGACCAGGAGAATTTGTTTCTGTTCATAATGATATGTTTTATTGCTGTAATTTTTGGAGGATAGAAATCTGGCCAATTTTGTGGATGAGTTGGACAGAACTAAAGCCCATTTTTGCAAATTAAGGATTGTGGTCTTTTCTGACAGCTCCCTTAATGAGAAATTAGACATTGTTTAGAACCAAGTGAATTGCTGAGCTCTTCAATCCTGATAAATTTAAGACAGGGAGATGACTATTGATAGAGAGGAAGTTACCCCTAACTAAAATTTTCTTCAACACCTCAGAGAAGGTTGTCCTCTGAGGAACACTGTTTTACCAGCCTTTTTGTCAATGACTGAGAGACTTCCTTTTCAAGCAGATGACTTTTTTCCCCCTGAATATGTGCCAAAGATGTGTGAAAGAGGATGTTTCAGAGGTGTCCCAACTAGATGTGGACAACTATGTATAAAAATGTTTGTCACTGATACTTTGTTATTCCACAATAGCATGTTAATCTGATGCTATGAGGTGATGAATCTGTGGCATCTGTACTGTTCTCAAATGTAAACATGCAGGTACTGTTATTTGTAGAGACAGTACAGAATTATGTGTATTTCTTCCAAGATTATTTGCTCTCTGAAGATTTAGGACCTCAGTGTGATGATTGGCACTCTTCAGGTCTGCCTCCTTGGCTTGTCTCTTTCCATGTTAGGATACTCGCTGACCTGCTTTCTCCAACAGCCTCTGTTTTTGTTTGTTTCTTTCTTATTTTTTTTTTTAAATATTAGAAAGAGATGGATATTTTGTTTGTTTGTTTTTCAATCAGTGCCTTGCCCCAGAATATAATCCAATTAATTTTCACAACCAGCATCTCTGTTTCATTATTTGTTGGAATGGAAGGAGGGATTGAAGGCTCTGAAGGGCTGGAGAAGCACTAAATTATTGCTGGAGTTCCAATTCCTCCTCATTTTTAATCTGAATTATTTCATTCAGAAACAGAGATAAAGTTTTGCTTCTGGAACTGGATTTATCCGAGTAGCAGTTC
>VZSC01007507.1:135950-165526 GCA_013398225.1 Steatornis caripensis | reverse complement strand
TAGCAGTTCATGACATTCACAATAAACATAATGCATAGTTATGTGTTTAAGTTATTGTCTGAATACACAGCAAAAGTAATTCTTGCTGATCATGGAAAATTTAGTACATAGTTATTTATTTTTTGTGACACTATTGCCTCAAAACAAAGAAAAGCAAAGAAATTATTGCAGCTGTTGTTTCCAACAAAGGAAAGCAAATATATGCAGTAAACTTTCTGCTACTATGCAATTAGAACAGGAACATCTACTCATTAAAGATACATGTTTATCAATACAGTCATTGAGGCTTTACCATGCAAATGCATCTATGCAGAACAGAACTGCAGTATATTTATCATAATGTAAATTTATTAGTCCATCAAAGCTGCTTCTTTCTGAATGTCATCTTAGAATGCGTGCTCGACTACCTCCCTGAAGTGCCTGTACACCAATGCACGCAGTATGGGGAATAAACAGGAGGAGCCGGAGATCTGTGCGTGGTCACGGGGCCACGATCTCATTGCGATCACGGAGACGTGGTGGGACAGCTCGCATGACTGGAATGCAGTCATGGATGGCTATGTACTTTTTAGGAAGGACAGGCCAGCAAGACGGGGTGGTGGAGTTGCCCTTTATGTCAGAGAGCAACTGGAATGTATCGAGCTCTGCCTAGGGGTGGATGAAGAATGAGTCGAGAGCCTATGGGCAAGAATTAGAGGGCAGGCCAATACAGGTGACACTGTTGTGGGTGTTTACTATAGGCCACCTGATCAGGAAGAGGAACTTGACGAGGCCTTCTACAGACAGCTGGAAGTTGCCTCACAGTCACAGGCCCTGGTGCTCATGGGGGACTTCAACCACCCTGATATTTGCTGGAAAAACAACACGGCCAGGCATGTACAGTCCAGGAGGTTCCTGCAGAGCATTGGTGACAACTTTTTAACGCAGGTGGTGGAGGAGCCGACGAGGAGAGGAGCGACCCTGGACCTGATACTAACAAACAGAGAAGGACTGGTTGGAGATGTGAAGGTTGGGGGCAGCCTTGGCTGCAGTGACCATGAGATGGTGGAGTTCAGGATCCAGCGTGGAAGAAGCAGGGCTACAAGTAAGATTAGAACCCTGGACTTCAAGAAAGCTAACTTTGCCCTCTTCAAAGACCTACTGGGAGGAATCCCTTGGGTTAGCGCTCTAGAAGGCAGGGGGGCCATAGAGAGCTGGTTAATATTCAAGAACCGCTTCCTCCAAGCTCAGGATCAGTGCATCCCGATGAAGAAGAAGTCGAACAAAGGAGGCAGGAGACCTCCGTGGATGAACAAGGAGGTCGCAAAAAAACTCAAAGGGAAGAAGGAAGTTTACAGGATGTGGAAAAAAGGATTGGCTACTTGGGAGGAATACAGGACTGTTGTCAGAACATGCAGGGATGCAACACGGAAGGCTAAGGCCTGCCTGGAATTAAACCTGGCAAGGGAGGTGAAGGACAACAGGAAAGGCTTCTATAGGTACATTGGGAGCAAAAGGAAGACTAGGGAAAATGTGGGCCCGCTGCTGAACGAGGCGGGTGACCTGGTGACGCTGGACACGGAGAAGGCAGAGTTATTGAATACCTTCTTTGCTTCAGTGTTCACTGCTAGGACTGGCCCTCAGGACTCCCAGACTCTGGAGATAAGAGAGGAAGCACGGACAAATGAAGACTTGCCCTTGGTCAATGAGGATTGGGTTAGAGAGCAGCTAGGCAAACTGAACACGCACAAATCGATGGGTCCCGATGGGATGCATCCACGTGTGCTGAGGGAGCTGGCGGAGGTAATTGCTAGGCCACTCTCCATCATCTTTGAAAAGTCGTGGAGAACAGGAGAGGTGCCTGAAGATTGGAGGAAAGCCAATGTCACTCCAATCTTCAAAAAGGGCAAGAAGGAAGACCCGGGAAACTACAGGCCAGTCAGTCTCACCTCCATCCCTGGAAAGGTGATGGAACGGCTCATTCTGGAACTCATCTCCAAGCACATGGAAGAGGAGAAGACTATCCGGAGTAGTCAACATGGATTCACCAAGGGTAAATCCTGCTTGACCAATCTGATAGCCTTCTATGATGGCATGACTGGCTCGGTGGACGAGGGGAGAGCAGTGGACGTTGTCTACCTTGACTTCAGTAAGGCTTTTGACACTGTCTCCCACAACATCCTCATAGGAAAGCTCAGGAAGAGTGGCTTAGATGAGCGCACAGTGAGGTGGGTCAAAAACTGGCTGAATGGCAGAGCGCAGAGGGTAGTGATCGGTGGTGCGGAGTCTGGTTGGAGGCCTGTGACCAGCGGTGTTCCCCAGGGGTCAGTGCTGGGTCCAGTCCTGTTCAACGTATTCATCAATGATTTGGACGAAGGGACAGAGTGTACCCTCAGCAAGTTTGCTGATGATACAAAGCTGGGGGGAGCGGCTGACTCACCGGAAGGCTGTGCTGCCATTCAGCGTGACCTGGACAGGCTGGAGAGTTGGGCGGAGAGGAACCTGATGAAGTTCAACAAGGGCAAGTGTAGGGTCTTGCACCTGGGGAGGAACAACCCCATGTGCCGGTACAGGCTGGGGGTTGACTTGCTGGAGAGCAGCTCTGCGGAGAAGGACCTGGGAGTGCTGGTGGACAACAGGCTCACCATGAGCCAGCAGTGTGCCCTTGCGGCCAGGAAGGCCAATGGCATCCTGGGGTGCATTAAGAAGAGTGTGGCCAGCAGGTCGAGGGAGGTGATCCTCCCCCTCTACTCTGCCCTGGTGAGGCCGCATCTGGAGTACTGTGTCCAGTTCTGGGCTCCCCAGTTCAAGAGAGACAGGGAACTACTGGAGAGAGTCCAGCGGAGGGCCACAAAGTTGATTAGGGGAGTGGAGCATCTCTCTTATGAGGAAAGGCTGAGAGAGCTGGGTCTGTTCAGCCTGGAAAAGAGAAGGCTGAGAGGAGATCTGATCAATGCTCACAAATATCTAAAGGGTGGATGTCAAGAGGACGGGGTCAGACTCTTCTCAGTGGTGCCCAGCGACAGGACAAGGGGCAATGGGCACAAACTGGAACACAGGCAGTTCCACGTGAACATGAGGAGGAACTTCTTTACTGTGAGGGTGACAGAGCACTGGAACAGGCTGCCCAGGGAGGTTGTGGAGTCTCCTTCTCTGGAGATATTCAAAACCCGCCTGGATGCATTCCTGTGCAACCTGCTCTAGGCTAACCTGCTTTAGTAGGGGGGTTGGACTAGATGATCTCTAGAGGTCCCTTCCAACCCCTACCATTCTATGATTCTATGATAATGTCTCAGAGTTGCCATGTCACAGCGGCTGATTTTAATTTCCTAGTATTAGTGATGTGTTTATGCATGGAGTGTGTACTCAGAGTGTTTTTGTCAAGACTCATGTCTCTGGTTTTCTCGTTTTCAGTTTTGGAAAGTGGTTCTGGAAAGATGTTTATACATATTTGCTCCTCTTTCCCTTTCTTACGAAATGCTATGGAATAATTTTGCCTGTACTCACCTTTAGAAAATTCCAGGAATTCCAACTTTTTGTGGGAGTGGTACAAGAAACATTGATGTGTTATGGTGATGGTGCCTGCTCCACAGAACCACTTTTGCTGAAGTTGTCCAGCAATAAGCCAAACTTGAAAATTTAAATTTCCCAAACCCTCTGTTTAAGGCAATAGTGACATTGCAATCTGGTGGAAGTGGTCTTTCTTTGGCCTCTGAACTGAAGTGAAATTTACTGAAACAAAGCAAGAAACACCCAGGATGCTGTGTGATGATCACGTCTTCTGCCTAAATAATTTACTGGAAATTAAAAATATTCCAACAATGATGACTCAAATTTTAATTCAAAACGAAACCTATTATTTATGTTAAATGAATGTCAAAAACAAATATCATGTCAACTATAGCACCGAAAAAGCCTCTGAATCCCCCAATGAGTTAGTCAGTCTCACAACTGCTTCTACAACACCTATCCACACAAAGAACAGAGAGGTAAGTATACGTAACAGTAGTGACGTTTCCTGCACAGGTTTTCTTTTTAAATAATAAGCTACAGAATGTGTGACAAGTTTACCAACTCATCAGGAAACTAAACTTATGTTTCTTTTGATCCTTAAAATATAGCACCTTCTGCATCTGAGGGTTTAAGATTCAGAACCTGACACAGGTAAAGTAGATGTCAAAAAAGTTTTAGTAACATAAAAGCTAATGTTCTGACTCCGTGTACGTGGAGCTAGTGAGCAGACACAGATAACTAGCTCCCACTGAGAGTCAGAGACCACTACTAACTGCACAGCCGGGACTGCTGATGCACATATAATCCACATGGGCTTGGCAGATTGCCACCATGAAGAGGCCCCTTGGATATTTCCCTCGTTTCATTTCTTTAAGTAATGTTTAACTGTAGATACATGTAGATATGGACAGATTGCAGGGTAAGAAAAATACTGCAAACAAAAGAATAAATTCTAAAAATTAGTATAATGATAGTGAATCTATTGAAATTCTTACAGTTGACAAGAACCAAAAAGTTCTCATTATCATAATAATTTCACTATTACTGAAGGAAATAAATACGCTATTTGGGGTTGTTTATTTAGACACATTTTCTGGTTTCTAAAATGATACCAGTTTTGGACTCTTCCAATTCCAATAAATAATCTAAAATGATTTATTGAATTTGAGTTCTAAGAGCATCTACTAGACGTCATGACCAGAATCATGACAGATACAAACATGATAATATAGATCTATAACAATGAAGATGTACTCACGGTCATGCCAAGAAGAACACTAACTGTTGAATCCTGTAATGTCTGTGAAGTCACCACCAGAACACTGTAAAATACAGATATACTTTTGTAGAAGCTATAGTAGAAATTCACTCTTTTCAAACCTAAACAGGAAATGGGGAAACAGAGACCAATATGGTGAGAGGATATTAAAAGTTAGTATGACCAATAAGAAAGCTTTTAAGTAACACAAACAATCTGGAAAGGGAAACACTGGGATTCATAAAAAAGTTAAAAGACAGAAGACCAAAAGGAAGCAGAGAGAGTAGAAATGCAGGGGATACTTCAACCACCTATAAAGGTTTCTTTGAATAAAGCATTTTTGTGGAGAGCAGAAGGAAAGTAAAATAGGCAGGAAAGTAAAAAAAATACTAGTAAAATAGCTATGGAAAATCCAGCAGAAGAGACATAGAAATTGTAGATGTGTTAATGACAATTTGTTTCACAAATGAAAGGGTAAAGCAATCAGATGTATTTAAGATTATAATTGTTTGATCGGTACAGTCAGTGAATTGGCTAATGAGGTTGCCAAGGAAAACATTTTACAGCATTGAAACACAAGCAATAGAATTTTTATTATTGAAAAAATATCTTCTCGATCATCTGAATTAGATATTAGTGGACTGCTCTTTGGTCAGTGTTTGTGGTATCTGAAATATCGCCTGCCTCCGAAGATCGCACCAGAGAGGACTGTAGACAATTCCTGGCAAATCCTCTCACGCTTGAGGCACAGTAGGAACCATTCTGCACAGAGCAAGACATTTTGCTGATCCTGCAAAATCAGGGAATGAAAGAATATATTTCTGTTTGCCATTTATTGGCCAATTATTTGTTAAATACTTGCATACAGACAAAGAGCCTGCCTAAAGCAGAATATAACAAAAATCTCCTTTTCATCGTGGGATCTGGCAATACTGGACTTAGTAAATGTTCTGCGACGTGTGAGTACTTCTGGCAAAGCTAAAGTTGCATGCAGCTTGTGCTATGTGACTTCCTCTTTCCCTTTGGATTAAGTAATCTGTTAAGACAATTTGCATAACTTAATTTAGCACCAACAGAGCGTACTCCAGAAATGTTATACACTCCAGCAGTTAATGAAGCTTTCTTAGGTAGACTCTTCCAATTCTGAACACCTTGCCACTCAGCAAGTATGCCCTTTACCAGTTTGTGTTTTCCAGATTTAATCCTGCCATGTTTTGAAGTGTTTCCAGCATGACTATCCCAGTACGTTGTGAACGCTCTCCTAATATGATTGAAATGATTGTTTACACCTAAATGGTTTGCTGCCAAATCCCAGAACCTGGAAGCTGATGTTTTTCTTTGTTTGTTTAATGACTTCCATGACCAATGATACCGATGTATGTACCTTTCACATGCACCTTTCAGATCACTTGCATCTGAGAGAGATTATGACATGCTTTGGAAAAACTCAGTGAATTCCAGAAGTTTTTATGAAAATCAAACAGGAGTATGGTGTATGTTTACCTACCAAACATCATTGCAGCTGACCGAGTTTTGGATTATGAAAGGATGAAGCTCATTATCAAGTCATGCACAACTCTATGCAGAGCACTAAGCTTTTCAATTTCAGCGTTAACTTACTATGACTAAATACAAACTGTTACTTCATGCCTGCACATTCCCTTCTGTTAGACTTAGAGGGGAAAGTATTTCTCCTTTGTTTCCCTGTAAATATCTTCCAGAAAGGCAAATAAAAGTTTTGATATGCAAGAATTGCAACTCCTTCAAATATACTAGGACTTTTCCCAAACAAATAGCCTTACAGCTGTATCTTGTCTAAGCCTACTAAAATGTAAGATATATTACATGATCCCCAGAAGAGACATTCACTCTAAGTCTGTCATCTGCCAATTTAAAAAACACAATTATTTCCATATAGTTTCATGGACTGAATCGTATTTTGCTTAAAAGAACTTATTTTTTAGAGCAACTTCTAAATAAGTACAATTTTTAGGTTTTCACAGTCTGGATCTTGTGATAAAGTGAAAAAAAAAACCAAACCAAATTAGTCAATAAAATAATCTGACTGATAAGGAATCTGTGTCTTCTTAAATCCCTCAAACACATCACTTAGAGTGATGATAATTTGTTATGCAAGCAGAAGAATTTGTTTAACTGCCAGAAAAATCTTTTTTGCTTCTCACAGAGTGATTTAAAAGACTTTTGTACTAGGAGTAGAAGGTAGAGATAATTCTCAAAATACTTAAAAACATTTTTTTCTCTCTTGTGTTCCTGTGCTTGAAACCAAGGCTTAGCCAAGGTTGGTTTATAGACATTTTGAAAAGCACAGCAATGGAATTGTGTCATGAAAGAGGGGCTTCAAGTTCAGTGAATGCCCTAGAAACACAGGCTCCTAGGATGCAACTGAAACTCAAAGGGCAGGGACTAGCAGTGCAGCTCTGTGCGCTGGACCAGAATTCTGCACTGTGCACTCCTTTGCAGCCTGGAAGGCGCATTAATAACGTGGTGAGCATAGCAGGTTGTGAGCACTCTCATGGTGTTATGTGCAGCTGCTACAAATCTCTGACTCTGTTTTTGTGTAGGGTTCACAGAACTGGAGGCTTACTCAAAATCTGACTTGAAATGTTTAAAAGGAAATATTAGCTTTCTGGCTCCAGGTCTAGTTCCAGCGCAGTGGCCTGTACTATATATAAGCCAGCGCAAAGCAGGTGCCTAGAGCGCACGCTTGCAGCATATTGACTTCTGCAAGGTTAAACATAATGTGTGAAGGGATGGGGCATGTTAGATTACAACTGTTTAGGTTCCTGCTTGACATAGCAGTTGATAATAAAGTGGATTTCCTGTGACATGGGCTCCTGTGTCTTCTGCCAGGGATTAAATGAAGCAAATTAGTTTCATTGAATACTACATGCTAAAGGAAGTAAACCGCGGTAATTCTATTGCCAACTGATATACTTGTAACTACAGCTGGCTTTCTATGCCTCTGATTCCCTGATTTCTCGTGTTCAGATCTGTTTGGTCGGTGACGAATATACACTATGCTATTGTAAACCAAACATTTGCACAGCAATACTTAAATTAAGGCAGAATATATTGAGAATACTTTAGAAATAGGGACTCTGAGCAGTCCATCTTTGTGCTGAAAGATTTCTCTCTTGTGACTCGGAGGGCGAGAATTTTGGTAGTGTTGCTACGTGTTTTCACTCACAGGACATGGCACAGTGTGTTCCCAGGCCTGACTCACACATCTGCGTGGTTGAACTGGAACTATTTGTCACTAACCAAGATATATATTGTCTTTGGGTTTCTTCTAATATCCTCACTGCCGTGTGAAGAAACATTGCATGTCTGACCTGAGGGAAACCATCACAATGCCTTTCATCATCTCTTTATCAATCAACATTCTGGATGATTTGACTAACTCTAAAATTATGTATTTTAGGAGAAGTCAGGGGACTTCTCTGCCCTAGATAGTCAATTACTAACAATTTGGCAGTGGCTTCATATATTAGGAAAATAGTCATAGCATGTTTTTTCTCCAAAATGTGTTCTCATGTTGCTTCTGTCAAAAATGCTACTTCCAATTAAGCCAGCTTTTTCCACCAGAAAAAAAAAATTATTCACAGGAGATCTTCTGATGTTTTCTGGAAGACAGTACCAGATGCTTTCTGTAATAGAGTATTGCAGTTTACATAAAACCTTAATCAGCCTATCGGCTAGGATAACATCTTTACCCCATAACTGTGTGTTATTTTTATTAATCCATCAAAGAAACATTTGTATGCTGCATGGTGCTTCTTGCAATAACTATATCATATACCTGAAATATATCATCAAAATGATGAAAACAAGTGCTGGATATGATTCATAACCCTGATAAATCTTTTTTTAAACATTGCAGAGCTCTAATACTTCATTTTTCCATAGCACTTTCCATGCTGTGGGCTGTGAAGGCTAAAATTTCCCATCCAGAAAGGCAAAAACCACAAGACAAATGAAGAATCAGAGGTGAAGTTTTCTTTAAAACAGTTTCCTTTTATTTTGGAGAAGACTGGTTAATTCCCTGCATATGTACTAAAAAAAAATAATCACTGGATGATAGCCTGATCACCATTTTTATCACTTTCAAACGTAAAGTTTCACTAGTCTTGGTGACAGCCTGGATCATGATGTGTGGAAAGGTAGAATTTCATGTAAAACACTGCTTGATTTGAAATGCGTCTAGAAAGCAGTTTTTCTTATATTCTTACATAACAAAACAAAATCTGGTTTACCTTTACAGCTTTTTTCTGTTTTCTGTTAATATGTGGAAAGAAGTCAATCATCTCTGGAAGCTTACAAAAAATGTTTTGAATTTCACTCTGCTCCAAACAGATTTCTCTCACTGCAGCCTCTCCTGAAGATTTTATTCTGAGTAGCTGTAGCTGTCTGTCCAAAATATCCTTCTTTTAGATCCACCCTCTCCATCTTTTTTTCTGGTTCTCTCTGGAAATAAAATGGTTAACAGAAACCATACATAAGCAAGAAGTAGTCTACTGCCTCATGTCTACTATAAGGTCTTAATTGCTCAGCAGAATATTTATTTGACCTAAGATTAATTCAGTGCCTTGTCTATTATTTTACTAAGATACTAAGTTGTTTTTTAACTCACCACAGATGAACATAATGAATTGAGCTTGTCTGTTCCCACGTTCAGTCAGAAGTGACTTGCAGCTTGTCATCCATTTCAGTAACAGGTGCTTAAGAACTCGCTTAGAGGAGCAGTGCTTCCTGGCTAAATGCCAATAGTATATTCAACTATTCTACAACAAGGAAAGAAAAGGCAATTCAGAGCCTGTTTTGAAAAAATATAAAAATCCAGTCACATGGCCTGTTTCTGCCATTTTAACACTTTAATACCTCTTTTCCCCAAAAAACCCTACCCGAAACACTACAAAAAAAAGTCCCCCACTGATCTTTTCCATTTTAAATTACTATTATTCTGCATTAAGATACGTTTTCTAATATATTTCATTGTATATTTCATTGTATATTTCAATAAGTATAAATATCTGTAATAATAAAAACCCAGAATGTCTCATTGCTGGGTCAACATGTTATTACATGATAAATTTAAAACATTCTTTTGTATTTGAGTTGGATGGAACCTACTCACAGCTTTAAGCATTTCCATGTGACATCTGTCAAAATTAGAAAAGTTTCTGTTTATTGATGTTAGCTTATTATTCAGCTAGGCAGACGTCTGGAGTGTTAGTACCACATCATGTTTACACCTCTTTTCAACAACCCTGAATCTCAAAGACAGCATATAACACAAGGGCAAAAGACTAACATCCCTCAGATCAGTGAAGCCTCCTCTGTTTCATGGACCTGGCATTTATTGCACTGCTGAAGCTTATCTAGTTTATAAGCAAAGACAGCATGCTAATATATTGTCTCTTAGGTCACCATCAAGTAAAAAGTATCAGACTTGTAAAGATTAAAATTTTCCCAGACCAGTCAATATGTGCCTGTGACTGGCGCAATAGAATAGCCAGTTTATTCTCTAATTGTACAAACAATCCTTATTAGTGAAATTATTCACCAATCCTACTAGACTACTTGCTGAGTAACCATTAGTGTCCTACCAAAGATTCACAAGCTTGAAAGGCACATTGAGCTGAGTATAAATACTTGCTCAGAAAAGTTCATCTTTTTAACGCACTGCTTGGAACACTTGCAGCAACATAGTAGATGCGTTAAGATAAATAACGACGGAAGGCAGATTATACAACCTGCTGACACATAAACCACCTTATTTTTCTTCCTCATTCTATAAATTCCCTGCTACTCAGGCTCAAGAATAAATGACCACTGATTTCCTTTTGACATCATCTCTTCCGTAACAGACTGCTGCTGTTTGCCTTTTTCATACCCAGCAATTGAACAGGAGTTTTGTGTTTTCTACTCCAAAGCAGGAATAGAGAAACAAATACTTCATTTGTAGTCACATAGATTTCGTAAAGACAAAAAGTGGACATTCTCTTGAAAGCACAGCTGCTCTTGAGAATGTGAGAATTCAAACTTTATCCTGAAAATTGTTGATGGTGGCTGGTGGGTTTTTTTCTGACGTTGTAGGTACTTTTCTCCCGAGCCTCTTTCTTTAGAATAGATTTAATCTTGTCAGTGCTTTCCATTGCTTAAATTCTAATATAATTTCTTCTCTCTCCAGAGGCTATAAAAATCAAAGTAGCCTTCTAGCTTCAGAAAAATTTTTTTAATGGAATTTAGACTAAAGGGGAGAAGAAAGGAAGGAACAGCACAACAATCTCTCCTCAGCACAGAAGTGTTTAATTATAAAGACTCTACTGATGGGAAAAAAGCCATACTACAGACTTGATAACTGTAATTTCTGTTTGAGTAAAGACATATGTAACTAAGACAGAGACAAGAGCTCTCTATTTCGCTCCATCTGTGATTCAAACTCGCTGCTGGTTCCGAGGATTATGCAAAAATCTTCACATTTTTTTAGACAGACTCTATGGCAGAAAGAATCATAAAAACTACAGTTTCTGATAAAAAAGGAGGGAGGGAGGCTGATGCTGATATTGGCTGTTCTTTTCCTAATTTAATTTTTTTCTGTTTTTTTTAAGTGTGTGGATTTTACTAATGACAATGATACACGTGGGTGCAGATTGTTGACTTCCGCGTATTTGTTTGTATTCTTACGTTCAAGGAAAAATAAAATCAAAATATGTATTACAATAAGCATCTGTAAGATCAGAGAATCACAGAATGGCAGGGGTTGGAAGGAGATCCCTCAGCCCTCCCTGCTAAAGCAGGTGTCCCCAGAGCAGGTTGCACAGGAACGTGTCCAGGCGGGTTTTGAATGTCTCCAGAGGAGACTCCAAAACCTCTCTGGGCAGCCTGGGCCAGGGCTTGGGCACCCTCACGGCAAAGAAGATTTTCCTCATGTTCAGAAATGATACAGAAAATGTGTAAAATTTAAAGTTAGGTAGTAAAATTAAGCTATATAAAGTCCCAAAATATTAAATTCCGCACCATTAAGGCACAAGGGAAGCAACTTGGTTTTGAATGGGAGTTTTCTATAGATTTCTAGCCCATCCCAAGAAAGCTTTCACTCTTTCTTGTTGTTCCATTTACAGGGGAAATGTGTCTGGTAGGGAAGCATGGAGCGTTTTATTATTAGTGATAAGCAAGTCTCTTCTTTCTCCCAGGTCCCAACCTGCATAACTGACTAATTAGTGTGACACTGAAGAGGTCTTAAGTCAAACGGATTGTGAATCTACTTTGAAGATACTAAAGCTGGAGGGAGAAAATGGAGCAGAATCTGCTTTTGATTTCTGGTAGTAAAGGAAGAGTTCAAGAAAACAACAAAGAAATTCACAGCTTTGAATTCTCTTGAGTTGCGGGGTATTTCTTTATAATGAAACTTGCAGCGGGAATAAATTTCCATTTTTCATTCATCTCTAGCATTCAAGTTCTTACCAAGATTCTAAAAGATACTTACATCTCTGACTTTCATTTCGCGCATTGTTAATTAGCTTTCTCAATGTATATGAGTATCTCTTGAGACATTGATTTGTTTTTAAAATATCTAAATATCTTAAAACTGTACCAGTAATACATGTTACTGTGTATTATTCCTTGATGTTTAAAATGCTTTGAGGCACAACCATTATTTGGATGCCTGTTCATCAGTGTGATTAAACTTCCGTATTATGCTCATAGTATTATATTTCTCAGGAACACAAAGCACGGTGAAAACAAACACAAAAATTTGTATGTGATGCTGCTGATGTGACAGCATCTTTGAAGGGATCAGTCTTGACAGAAGCCAGTATTAATGGTTGGGGAAGGTGGGAGCTGTGACTGCTGAAAAATTAGCTAGCGAAAGGTATCTCCTCAGTCTGTGTAAGAGCAAGGAAAATATGACTTCTTCATAAGCTGAGTCAAATAATATTCATATTCTAGAGTTACTCTGAAAGAGGAGGGATAGCTGTAACGGAAGTTATAAATCTAAATGCATCTGTTTGAAAAAGCTGGGATCTGTGGTGTGGCCAGGAAAGTTACTTTAAACAGGAACATATGAGATGAACAATTTGAATAAAGGCTAGTGAGCTTGTGGGTAAAGAAAATGAAGTCTGGCAAGCTTTTAAAATGCTTCTCTAGGTGAGCTGCTTGCTAGTGAGGAACCTGTGTGCAGAGAGCCTGCAGGTCAGAGGCTGGATTCAAACAGGGATGAAAGGAGAAACTCTGGGAACATCAGCAAAAGTCACAGTAAATGACTTTCATTTGAATTCCAGAAACTTTTGCTGATCATAGCTACGGATGGTTGTTATGCCATGATGTTTCCACCAACCTTCCTTCCATAATGTGTTGGAAGGACTTCTGGGCAACATCGTTGGTAACTAAAGCTCCAAGTGGAAAACACCGTGGAGGAAAAGCCAAGGCAGTGACTGTGTTTTCCCTTTGTTCTGTTTGGTGCCACTGTGAGATATGTAGCATAGCTTAAACCAGATTTAGTAATTACGGTTTACTGAGCATTAAATACATTGCAGAAAACAAATTTGTAATTCTTCCCTTAAGAAAACATATATGTGTGTTCACACACAGGGACATGTGACTGGAGTTGAGGGGTTTTCTTTTCTGGAACTATTAAACTCTTCAAGAATTTTAGAACACTTGCTCTCTTCCTTCCACTCCCAGTCCTTTCACTCCCTCTCTGACTTTTGTGGTCGCAACAATGCCATTATGCTAGTTTCCAGTAAGTATGACAAAATGTTCTAATTAAGTCTTTTAAAACAACAGTTTTATTGCAAACATATGTGAAACTAAATGTGTTCTTAAATTAATTTTGCACTGCTCTTTTGTGCAAATTAGATGGTTTCAATCATTGTAAGTGTGATTCAGGAAAGCTGGAGTTGTTGGAACCCACTGTTTTGTGAAAAGAGAATGCATTCCTTGTTTATTGAAATGTATGTGCTGATAATATGTTTACAAGGAATATATTCAGTTTGTTCCAGTATAAATTCAACTAACGTAAACATTTTACGTAATACTGCTTAAAATATTTTAACCTAAGGAAGTTGGTAACGTGACTTTCAAATGTAAAATACTTTGCCTTGTTAATACAAGAATTAGAAAAGATTTATTCAATTGGCATTTATGGCATGACACAGCTAGTTGAATATTACTATAAATACCTACTAATGCTTTCAGCATAATTTTTTTTAACATGCTTTAAATGTAACTGTTTAAATTTGAGATAATCTGTTTAAATATGATTAGTAAACATTTTGTTTCTGTAAGTGTAGTGTTTGGTGATATAGCTGTCTGAAATCAAGATTCTAGACATAAAATGCAAGGTTTTATCTAAACAAAACCTAGTTTAAATGGAAGCTCAAGAGTAGGTCTGCAAAAATAGTTTAACCTCTGCATGGCAGAAATTAACAGAAGACTCCTAACCCTGCTGTAGAAACTGTGGGTTTGGGTTCAGTGTTCAAACTCCCTGTTCAATATTTAGGGACAGATAAGCATTTGTGAGGCTGGTCCTCAATATTATTCACTAAATTGGCAGGTATTTAGTCTTCACCTCTACCTCTCTCTATAAATTCAGTGATTTGCTCCAGGTTACACTTCTCTGAAAGAGGAACTAAAAATCTGAACCCTTTCGGAAGAAAGGCATACATGCAAGATGCTTATCCCACTTTCATTCACCCAGAGATACGAGAAGTCTCTTTCATTAAAACTATCTCTCTGCCTCAGGATACTTAAACCCAATCTGTTCTTCTGGGGCAGGTTCTGGAAGCCAGGTCTTTCAATTTCTTCAGTGAATGATCCTTTGCTGGGCTTTAAAAGATTCTACAGCAGTTATGTTCTCAAATCTCTAGCTGAAAGGGGTCTAATTTTGTGTGGTATGAAGTGAACAGGCAGAGTTCCTTTTCTAAAATCAGTACAGTAATGAATGGAGGACCTTACAATCTTATTTGCTATGTTTTCTTACTTTAAAGTGATCTACAGTCCCATCACTTGCAGCTCCAGAAATGGCAGTACTTACTTTCCCAAAGCTACACTATCAGAGCCCATACTTTCCCTCCTCTCTTCAGCACTCACATCAGAGCCTGTGGCATCCTCCCCTGCTTCAAGCCCCACAGTGCTAAAGTACCATGACAGATCTCCATCAGAATCCCCTGGGGCTTACCGGCAACCTTCCATCTTCTGTTTGCAGAAACACAGAATGAGGATCCAGTACAGGTCTTCAGATCCTCTCATCTGGGTTGCAACATGCTACGTGGCTGCCGGCACTTACTGCCACTTTATCCTTGGCCACTGCGGTCAGCTAAGGCAGTTTTTTAACCTACAACATAATGTCCTTGCTCGCTGCCCCTACAGTAACCAGATTCTATCTCCTTTTCTTGTCAAGAATGTAAGATCTCAGAAACCAGCTTTACCTGTTAAAGATCTGTCAGAGGACAGACAACAAGGATATGTTGGAAAAAGATAAATACATTGTCTTAAGAAGAACTCTATGTTCTTGCACTTGTTGAAAATAAAAATGTCTTCAGGAAGGTCGAGAACCACTAATAATTCAAGTGTTATCTTCACTTCTCCCTTTTCATAGGACACTCTACTCAATGTACATACACTATATGTAACACATTCGCAAAATAACTTTTAATTTACCTGTTAAGTCAATTTTCTTAGTTTTTGTGCCTTTAGATACCTGATATGGCTTAAATATGCTATCTTTAATCATTTGTGTATAGCTTAACAGCTAGGCTAATTGACTGTAAAAGACAAGACCTATGTTCAAGTGCTGGCTGGTTAAGAATAATATTTCTACGATTATAAATGAGTGGTGGAAGCTTCTTTGCAAATAAATGCTTTTATCGTCATACATGTGTGATTCTCAGTCCTGGATTTTGTCTCCAGGTAACAAATATAATTATTCTAATTGTTCAAACAATTTTAACAGAGACTGAAAGCATGATACGATTTCCACAAGTTTCAAAGGTCAGTGATATGCATGGTCCACCTGCACAAAAGTACGTATCATTTGTTGTGCCATCCCTTTGTGGACAGGCACAAACTGGAGTTGGAAGAACTCCTTTGGCAGCAGCAGCTTATCTCCAGCTGCTTTCTCTCCTGGAGACGATGGGTCTATCCCTCCACCCAGTGGTGCAAATCATCTTGTGACGGTTGTGCCTCACCGCAGCATTGTTGGGCTTGCCCCAAACATCAACCAACTTAGGTACCATAATAATGTAACTGATACATTCCTTACAGAAGAACAGGCCAACAAAGTTAAGATGGTACAATCTCTGGAGTCCTGACAAAAAGAGAGTGAGGGAGATACAATTATTTAATACTTGCTCCTAATGCTTGCTCCTAAGACAGCAGTAGTATGTGAACATCCATACCAGACTGCAGGTACTATCTGATAATATTGCAATCATTAATAGCACACAACAATAGTTATTGTGGGTAAGGATTCATGAAACCTGAAAAAAGATGGCAGATGGAAACGAGATACCAGAAATAGAACATTTTCTCTGATTTACAGTCTGTCTACAACTCGTATCTATGAAAGAAGACCAAGAATAGGCAGCCCTGGTATTTCAATCTCTACCAGCCTGTTACTGAGGATCTTTGCCATGTGCATGGATGTCTAAAAAAGAAGTGAATGAATGTATCAGGTTGACTGAGAAATGTTGAATATATTGCATGCGTAGTGCATCACTGATTCCTCATGTGCAGCACACTTGACCTGTACCCTCAGAGCAGGGTATCCTGCAGGGTATCCTACATGGTTTACTGTCTGTTTGGCCCACAAATTTACCCATGAGAGATTTTGTGACTTGAAAAGGAAAAAAGATTGAGGACGACTGCCACTGACATCCTTGACTAAAGAATTCTCCACAAAGATGCAGATTCAAATCTCCTCAGACATACATATCACATCAGAAATTTCCAGGTGTGTCTAACAGTGGAGTGTCTAATTAACTTTAACATTAGAATGTCAGACAAATATGCAACAGCTGTTCTCTGAAGACCTTTTTATAATCTAACAGCAGACCTGAAACTTGATCTGTGCATGACAGTCAACAGCTTGTATGATATATTTTAATATCTTAATAGGGTTTCACCTCTATGAACATTAAGGCAACTTTTCTCCATCAAGACGGAATTCAAAGACATTCCTGAACTCTTCTCATTTGAGTACCCTTTGATATGGGTAGTGAGCAGAGCACAGGTCAGACAGCTACTGTCACATCGCACCAAAGTGGAGGGAGAAGTGACTCAGGTTCATGGATCCTCTTGGAGTGGATTAAGGTAAAACCATTACTCAAGGTTCGTGCACAAGCATCGATTGTAACGAGAAATCTACAACTGTCCCATATCATTTGGCATCCTGTAACGTACAGCCTTACAGAAGATTAAAGTAAGTCTTGCAGTTATTCGCCACACATGTGGGGTTTGAGCTTTGCATTATTTGCTAGATTAAAAAAAAAAAGAAAGAGAGAAAAGAAGATGGGGAGTTGGGGGGATGCTAGGCAGAGAAAGAAATCACTGGTCGGGGTTCCAATGTTGGTCCAGTTAACAGGGATCTCTGGTCTGTAGGAGCGCTCATCCAGAAGTTCCCACCTGATGCTATTTTCCATCCCCTTTTACTCTCACCCCTCGACATGGATTACCTCCTCCAAAAGTTTCATTTCTGGGTGGAATTCAGCATTCTTCTGCTTTGGTTAGTTAGTCTTGCTTGCCATGTAAATTAGCATGCGTGCTCCTTACAGGAGTTGGGGTGCAAGTATTCTCGGTCTTGAATTGAGTCAGTGGTTGTGATCTCTCCCTGCTGCATTTACTTTTTCCCAGTTACTCCAGATTCTTGCTGACTTCACTGCTTCTTGGACAATCAATCAGCCCTTGGCGTCTTCTGAGGCAGGGTGTTCCCTCTTATCAGTCTTCAACTCCTCTTACCAAGCAAAGTTTATCACTTGTGAGTGTTCGAGAAATTCCTTGGAGAAACTTAGAGGAGTCTCCATCCCCGTGATGCTTTTACCAAGTTCCATGTCCCCCTCTGGCTTAGAGGGATTTCTGGGTCGGCAAAACACTGGGTTTGTTTAGCTTTCTGCTTGGTCTCCTACAACTACTCTGGTAATGGTTGCTGATCCTCAGCTTCTATCTTCCTTCCTTGTGACAGAATAGACCTGTCCAATGATGCTGCTAAACATATGTTTAACTCCCAAGAGAAATATGAAGAAACGAAAGTTTGAACATTGTGACATCAACTCCAAGGTATGCGACCTGTGGAAGGGAGCCCAGTGACTACTGAGAGTTGCAGGAGGCTCTTCTGTGTTTCACAGAGAAAAAGAACTTAACCATGCTCCCAGAAGAACAGCTTAGGGCTAACCAAAAGCAAATGCTGAGGACAGGACTTTATCCCATGAAAATAACCAATGGAAACTCCCATCTGCTGGAGAACCACTCAAGAAGGTATGCCATGTGTCTGTCTTTCCAAGAGCAGCGCAGGGCTACTAGGATTTAAAACATTGCTAGATATCATGAGCTGCTGCACATTTTGGCTACGAGTTATCAGGGAATTCACACAAGATGTTGAAGACCATGAAATCTTCCTGACTAAATTCAGATACACACCTGTTGCCTCGCATGTAAATGTCTTAAGGAATCAGAGAAGGAGGGTGTGGCATTGAGCAGAAAATATTCAAGATTCATAAGGTCATAAGGACAAGATAGTAGTATAGTTTTATAGCCTGAAGAGTACAGCAATGACCTGCTCATCATTGTCAAAGGACTGCTCTGTACATTATTCAATATTTGGTATAATGCATTCATACATTACCAATAATTTTAATTTAAAGCATATACTTTTATTCAATAAAGCGTTAAAGATTAGCTTAGTCATTCTGGTTGTATGAATTCATTTTTTAGTGTAGATTAAAATTTATATCTGTGATCAATCTTGATTTTTTTTCTTGATGTGTTACTTCATCTGAACTGAAGATAATGTACAAAAAGCCTCAAGAAATTATTACAATGTGGACACCAATAACCTCAAAGTTTATTATTCTCCTTAAGGATTCAAAATGTCATCTGAATGAGAATCCAGTCAAAAGGAACAAAACCAGATAAATAATATAATTTTGGGAGGCAGTAGTACTCTCATAAGAGCTAAAACCAAAAGTGACTCTGTGTTTGATGCAAGAAAACTTTACACATTTATTGAGTAAACCTTTCCAGGTCTTGGCTGTGGCAGGATTATGTTACGTGCCAGATGGAATAAAACATGAGTACTTTGGACATCTTCCAGAGAATTACATGCCAGGATATTAAAAGTTCCAAGTATCCCATCTTGCCAGACAACTGAGCCAACACTTTTCCCCCTCAAGTCACCATTTTGTATCAAAGAGAAACAGAAATACAAGAAAGGAAGTGAGTTTGGTCTTAGCCAAAAGTGAATGTGTGGTGTCTATTTGTTTAGGTCCTCATATGTTTCCTATCACTTCGTATTAAGAGTGTCAACTGAATATGTAAGAATACTGATTGGACTGACAGACTTCATTCTCAATCCAGACATTATTCCTCTCAAGTTTTGAACCTATTAGAGTGTGGCAATAGTATCTGAAATGTTTGATAAATGACAGAAATACAGACTATCTCTTTAGTTTCACACAGCTTCATTTCTTATTATAAAGTTTTAAGAATAAAATCAGATTTAGAAGATGCTTCCTCCTTGCATGAATTTAAAAATAGTCAGGTCTTGAGAATACAAATTCATGAAGTGCTGGATTGTTCACCCTCTAACACAGAATGTGAGTTGGGTTAGACCATCACGAGACAGATTAGTTCCACTCTACTGATGATACGTTGGTGCAAAATAAATTTTGACATTTTGCATAGTTTGCAAATTTTAAATCCAACATTTCAGAATTTTTAGGTATGGAAGCTAAGGGAAAAGAGATTAACAAGAATGTAAACATCCAGGATGTTCAGAAGCCTCACTCCAGAAGGTGGAATCAGTATCATTAGGCGTCTACTCCCTGCTCAGGACTTGTCCTCAAGTACAGCACACCTCCAGTGGCCAGCATACATGTAGCAATACCAAATTCTTTTATTTGGTGGCCTAAGACATTTTCAGGCCTCACTGAGTGCTAGACTTCATCTTCTTTGTCTGTCTCTGTGGATTCAGTACACAGCTTTTGTGTGAGACTATTTGCAAGTCTAGAGGGCAGTTTTCAGTAGATAGGGAGACTGAGGTGCTTTTGAGATGTCTTGAAACTTTAGAAATATCAGTTTCCAGTTTGCAAACATCAGTTAAAAAAGCATTCACAGCTTGCGTGAATTTGATCCCATAAATGAGGACTTCGTGCTAGGAGTGCAAAATCTGGGATCTCTCCTCTGGTGTCTAATTGCCACAGGAACAGGGAGTAGTCCAGTGGTTAAAAGACAGTTATGATAGTAAATATTTTAACAAGTACCAAGTAAAAACAACTGTAAATATAAGAACTTAAAACTCTGAATCTCATGGCTTATCATGTGTATATTTTGTAGGACAAAAAGTAAACCGAAACTGAATTATGAAGCCTTCTAATGCCTGACTTCGCACTGCTGCAGAAAACCAAAGCTGAGTCACCTTACTCCAAATGACACATAGGAGAGCCATGGCAGTTAATCCTGCACAGATCCTTTTTGTACCGTGATTTGATATTTTTGCCTTTGTATCTGTACGCGTGTGAAGTCCTGTCAAAGGCAATGCCAAATCAAAGAGATGATTTTTTATATTTACCTCCGATTATGGTACAGCTTGTACTCATCTTTAGCTCCTTAGCTTGATGAGTGTAAAGACTTAGCTAAAAACATTTCAGGTATAATAAACTGCTGCTCTGCAACAACAGATCTTAAGTAATCAGAAAGTCTACCAACTTCAAAAGGCTTTCACATAAAAGCCGATGTTTCATAAAAATTTCAACATTTTAGACTAAATTATCATTGGAGAGGATCCTGGAAATGGAGATGCATTTTTTCCCACTTCTTCAATAAACATCCACAATAATTACATCCTCCTTGTTGCAGAAAATGGAAGTGAATGTCAAAATTCTTAAACAAGGCAAAACCTAAAAATTTCTCTTTCTCACTCCACTGATTGAAATTACATAAATGAATTAACTTCCTTATGCAACCTGCACAACAGTAAAATGACTTCTGTCTTGTCTTAGGGGTGCTCTGTGAGAACAGAGCAGTATTTGAGTATGCCTCTTTATAAATCTGGGTAAAGAATGCTTCATCTGACGGACCTCAGGACCTCAGATCACCCTTTAGCTCCTATCCAAAAAGGATTGAGCATATAAACACAATATTTTTAAAGGAATCTCTCTTTTGTATTTAGAATACTTGCTTTGTGCAGTAGCAAATGATTAAGAAACAACTAAATGTTTGGATCCCAAAATCACAAATGGAAATAAACAGACCAGCAATTTCTGTAAAACTTAGATTTGCACGTGAATATAAAAGAAGGCATAATCACATGGAAATTTGGGAACAGGATTATAAATTCCAGTGTCTGTCAAAGCAAGAGAACAACTCTGTTGAATTTCACAGACAAAGAAGAGGTGCTTTAAGTAGTAGGGTAAGGCAGGCCAAACTAGCTGTAAACTGGCTGAACTGTTGGCTTGATCATCCATTTTATCAGATTACACAGGATTAGGATTGTATTTGCTTTCAGTGTCTCTAGTTTAAGCAACTTTCAAAGTAGAAGGTCAGTGCTGTAAAATATTCATGGGAACTTTAATCAACACTTCACTGCAAACAATTGGCAAAATTGAGCGGGGTTTTAAGAAGTTTCTAGAATCCTTTGTAACTTCCTTTATCACTTGCTTGTTTGTTTGTTTGTTAATTCAAATACTGACAAGTTTGTTGAAGTCACCAATCTACAGAGGTAAATTATACTAAACAGGACTTACTGGGTTTGTCAGGCATGATACTGATACACGACTTTTCAAGTGCATAAAAGAGAATGGAAATTATCAGAGACACAAATGAACATGCTTATATTAAGGCTTCTGATCCTTACCATTTTATCTCTAGATGAAATCTGAGTTGATGTAAAAAACTTCAAAATGGTGCTAATGACCCAAATAAGGTATCTTCAAATATTAATTGCCTGAGCAATAGCAAGAGCCAAAGAAAATTCAGATTGTTCTTCCTTTACTAATCTTTAGATACCAGAGCAGCCTAGGTTTACTGTTCCTATACAATATAATTCATATTTTAAAGCAAGGGACAAAAAAAATTATTTCCCCCACCTTTCAGACTGTAAATGAAATGTGGGAATTTTTTTCATTCACTGTGCTAAAGCTTTTTAAATTTTTTTTCAAAGTAGATTTACTCTATGTACGATCTTCTAAAGCAAGAATATTCAATGCTAATTAAATTTAGTATTTTTCAATGCTAAAAAATCAATATAAGACATTTATATGTCAATTTACTAAATATGGTACTTGACACCTGTACCAAAAGTATCTTAGGTATAGTTATTTGCTATATAGAAGTATTCAGCAGTAAAATTTTAGAGTGACTATGGGTTCAGACCACAGGAACAGAAGCATATGTGTATTGGGTAAGATGTAAGGTCCTTTTGGGTAAGACGCAAGGTCCTTTTAGCCCAGTAACCTGTTTTGGTACTGAATTACCGCAGAACAAAATGACAGGAGCGTAAAACCAGAGCACATCCCAGGGAAACTAAGACACAGAGTCTTCTTGTGATCTGACTTTCTTAGAAAGAAGTTATATCTTTGTGCTAAACAATAAGATTGAACATACTGAAGAAGTACCACAAAACAATTTTACATGTTTAGACCAAACAGTCCCACTTTTTAAAGCAGGCTTGTAGACTGTGGGTCCATCCTTCAGGTAATACGAGTCAGGCATGTTATTTATAAGTTCAAGTATGGAGGTTTTCCTGCAAGTAGAACTGGCCTGTTTTTCTTTCTGCAAGTTACCTGCTAATCAAGGGTTTAATGGTGTGACTTGTCAAATAACCAGCCTGTATTTGAATGGAAACATTCAGCCTGATCTGGATTATCTTCCTAAGATTTCGCAACATCTGTTTAAAAAAATAGTAATAATAACAAAAGAGTAAGGTAGAACTGCTTTTTGCTGTCAACTGGGTGCTACTAATTTTTCCTGATGCTTGCTAAAAGATCAGAAGCTATTCCACTGTTTTGAAAGAAAGCAGATATCCAAGGTCATGAAAAAGTTAAAACTGTATAACTGTGTTGGTTTTGTACCTCTCAGTTGGGATTACAATCCAGAATGCGTAGGCTCTAGAACTCCTTTTTCTGAACCAGTAGTTAAAATGGACCAGTGATAATTAACAAGGAAGTAAACCGCATGCAATTGATTCTGAAGATTTAGTTATAGTAATAGTTTTTATGTAGGCAGAAGGGGAGGTGCCCCTGGGTGTCTGGGTCTGTAATGTTGTGGCCCCAGTTCAGTAAGGCACCGACAGAACCAACATGTTCTCATGCCATCAAGGGACTACTTGGGACTCGCACAAGCCAGTGTTATCTTCATCAGTGAGTAATGGACCCTTCCCATTTATATTTCTGGCTTATTTCTCTTACTTTGTACCATGGCTTTTAACATAATTTGAATCTGAGGAGGAGGGGAGGAAGTGGCAGAGGTTCATTGTCTGTCAATAGAAAATTAATCAATCTAAACCGAAAGTCTTGAATGTGGGAATGTTCAGCTTAGCTTTACGGTGTATGACACAGAAAAAATAGTTTTTTAATTGCAGTAGCTGGACTGGGCTTTGAGATAGAGGCTATATAAATCCACTGTAGGCCTGCAAGTTAAAGAATTTCATTTTTAACCTTTGTATTCTTGCTACTGTACTTTAGTCCTTTTCCATGTTTGGGTTACTCACTTAATTTCGCATTTCTGTTGCTTGGACTATTCTGATTGAGGTGGTTTAGGAAAGAACCCAGACTGTTTTTCTTGTGTTCTCAATATGTTTGCAATAACACACTACTGAAGTGAATGCCAGCAGTAAGGGGATATTCCTCCACAGGAAATACTTTGCATCTAACACCAACCAATAACTCCTCAGGGAAAAAAAAGGCACCAATTTGTTAGCTGACAGTTAACTGGTAAATAAAAAAAAATAGTCTTGGTAAAATTAGATTAAGTATATAACTTCGAGTAACTTAAGTTTGAAGAACAAACGTAAGAAATAACTAATATAAACTATTGCTTTAGGATTACTGCAGAAACATATTTAGCCACCATTCTCCTTTCAGTCCTACTACCTGTTTGCTTTTAAATTTTGAAGAGAAAGAAGGAAAATTCTACTCTTTCTAAGCAATTATGCAGAATGTATTCAGCAGAGAAAAAAATACATTTTATCTCACATTATTCCTATACTTTAAAAACACTTTGTCGGATATTTGTACGAGAGATGCAATAAGCATGGTATAACGTTTTTTTCCTTCCCTGACCCATTTCCTGTTCATTTTTTTGTCATATATAATATTATATCGATTTGCATTAAGACGGCCATTTTTGTTAATTCTCTCCACGAAAAGAATGCACATTGAACCAAGCGTTTACTGTGAGAGCAAGTACATTTCTATATCTTTCAAGCATATGTATGCATATAATTAAATTTTCTTATTCTCCCACATTAAATTTATAGGTTTGGGTTTTTTTTACTTGTTGTCAAGCAAATGCGTTGTTGTCAAGCCAAAGCATTGCACAGAGAATTATTTGCACAATGTTAGAAGCCATTGTATAAAACTAATGGACAAAGTTTATATAGATTGGGCAAAATTTGTAGTATCGTACCACTTCAAGATACTTGTACTCTGATTGAGTTTGGTTTTATTGTCCTGTCTTAATCTATAGGCTGTACTCTGTCGAATTTTACACTGAAAAATGAATCTTTGTTAAGTAAAACAAATCACAGATACAGCTATACTCATATTTATAGTAAGATGCTCCATTTGTTTATCTAGGTACTGAAGGACTAGTTTGCAGAAAATAAATAATTTAAATTCTTCCTCTTGTGTACTTTTCAGAGCTCTTGATATTTTTGGAGAAACACCTCTAGTTAAAATTTGACAGAAAAAAGCCCACTGCAATTTAGTTCTTGGGGAATATTCCAGATGGAGGATGGTTCATTTGCTATGGTTGTTTTACAGCTCACCAAGGAAACCTGATAGAACACAAGTGGTTCAAAGAGGACTTAGTTTCAGCAAGTTTATCTTCTAGCTAGGTAATATTTCTTATTTCCCTGTGAAGCAGTAATAAATCTTGGGAGTTGGCATTCCAATACAGAGACATTATACAGATTTTTCTTTGAACTGTGTTAACTGATGTGACACTCCATCCCAACCAGATTGATGGGATTGAAGAGGAGTTACGCATGGGAGACATTATTCATATTTAATAGAGAAATTTTTGCATATATTTTTTAAGTTAGGCCAAAATAACTAAGTAATTTCTTTCCACAACATCACTCAACAAAGCATTTGCCAGATAAGAAAAGTAACTTCCATTGCCACCCTGATTATACACATTACAAACAACACGCAATGACAATAGATCTGGATTCCATAAAACTCTGCTCTACTTTTACTTCTAAAGGACAATAACAGACTCTAAGCTGTCTGTTCAGTTTCTCAAAAGCTTAGCTTCATGGTTCAAGTCCTGCTCTACAAATAATCAGCCCCATACCATCTTTACCAATACGTACAATCTTACGAGAAATATGTGTGGATTGTCCTCTTGACTGAAAGCGTGATGTGACTTGTTTCATACTATAGATGAGGTATGCCTGATTTTAAATTTATATCAAGAAGAATAATTTTGGAAAAGTAAGACGAGACCTTGGTGCAAAGGGTGACTTTGCCTTAATCTTGACTTCCATTTCGTTTGCTAGTTACTGTCTGGAAACAAGCCAACTTAATTCAGAAGTATGTAGTTTATTTTGTGAGACCCTGAGTTCCTTTATAAGGGAATAATTTGTTGATTTAAAGAAGTGAAATAACATAATGCCATTTAATCATACCACACTTCAGAAAGTGCTTTCAATTTTTCCTGTAACTGAAGAGTCTTTCAGCCTCTATCTAAATGAACTGTAACTCTGTAGTATGGAATGCAAGCAGCCAGTGTGACTTTCCAGCATAAGTGTTAAAGAATTGTTCAAGAACTAAGAAAAGATCACCATATTCTTCAAATAGGGGAGCATTTTGGAAAGAGATTAGCCCAGTATTCTTTTAGGATAGAAAAGATAAAAGATGAAAATCTGTGTTTAGGAAGTACCTGGAATGTAAGTTAGTGGCATTGTACTATAGATTAACCCATTGTTTTAATTTAACTTACAATTAATTTTTAAGATTTCAATGAATATTTTAATTAGCATGTGTCTAATAACCAAGCCTGTGGCAATTGAATTAAGCTTTCTTCCACAATTTCAATTGGGATTAGAAAGACAGGTTTACTGTTTCAGTGCTTCCCTAACTTGTATACGGAATATTTCCTTTAGGGACATAGTCAAAAGAAGGACAGAAAATAAATTAAGGTTTTATTTTGTCATTTCCAAAGCTAGTTCAGGTAGGTATATTTTTGTTTTGTAAATTCTTTGATTTTGTTTGCGAAGTTCAAAAATGTTTAAAATAAACCAGAACATTCAGATTAAAATTGTTTTGTTTGACCTAGAAGATTTTGTTCAACTTTCACCTGCAATAAATAACATGAATCCCAAACAAAATGCTTTCAACAGGCAGCAGCAAATTAATTTTTAATTAATCTACCTGAAATACTAATGACTTGGGGAAAGTGGGATGCAGTTCTACATATATAATTTGTAAAGTGCTCATTTGCTTTCTATTCTCATACAAGAATAAGTATGGAAGTTTTACGTTACTGTATCAGGCCCTCCCAAATAGGTAAGCATCTGGGGCTTTTTTTTTTTTATTATTATTTTGGGTTTTTAATGAGAGAGAAGGGACTGCATTTAAAAGTAGTTACGTTTCTGTATTTCTGATATGACTGGTCTGGCTGATTCTCACAAAAAATTATTTCTATGATTCATGCACATTTTATGATTACTCATGATTTCCTGCATAGTTTTGCACTCTCTTTGAGACTCCACACTTAAAATAAATAGCGTAAATAAAACAGCATGATAAAATCACTGCTTTGTGTGTGTACTTAGTTCATTCTATTTGTAACATCGGGCTGAGATAGAGGATACTTTCTTCCAAAAGGAAAAGTGCCATTGACTGAATCACCAAAACGAAGTTTTGTGACATTTTGAGAGATTTTCCTGAGAGATGTCCTTTCCAATTACTGGTCAGGCCAAGCCTTACTTAACTTCTGAGCTTTAATGAGATCACAGCTGGCAATGGTATGGTTGAGTGCCACATTACTTCACTAAGTATTTGTTTAATATGCATTTTGTTTTTGTTTATGTGCTTTTTTATGGATTAAAAAGTGTTAGTGGAAGATCAGTGAACTGCACTTCCAAAGTGACTTTCTTCTCCAAGATTTCTGGAGAGGTTTCTTGTGCATCTTCTGCATCTCAACTGCCTACAGAGGTCAGACTTCCAGTAAGGAGTTATTCCTCTTTTCCCTGATTAGCCACTTCAGGTCTGGTGAAGGTACTAAGAGAAAGACTTCAAATAGAATAAACTGATAACACACTGATAAATAAAATTTACTTGCAGAGATAGACACAAAAGATATATAACAACTAGCAGATAACTTTACTATGGGCCACTACCTATTAGTTAACTGAGACATGGTTTAGCAATGTATAGCACATTTTTTAAAGGCATAAAATAGCGTTCAAGACCAATAGGACAATAAACTTTACTCAGGACTTAGAAGAGCTGTCAGTTTTTTTCAGGGATAAGCAGCAGATACTTAGATGAATAGAAAATGTCAGCCACCACATAATCCTGCACAACTCCAATAAGAATGTCACTACAGAAGTGGAGGGATTGGTGAAGTGGACATGATTTATAACTTCAAAAGTTTGGAGAGGGTCCAAATGTGGTCACAGGATTAAGGAAATTGGATAACCACAGAATTATGGTTAAAGTCTTGTCATGGCTTAAAACTAACTGATGAGATAGAACAGGAATCAATTTTCCCTTCCTCAAGTTAAAATATTTAGCAGCGAGGTGTGCCAAGGCTTTATACAGAGACAATAGAAGATTAAGCAATTGTGTAGGAAAAATATGCCTAAACATGAAGGCTCAATTAGACTAGACAAAATTCAGAGGGTTTGTACCAAATCTGGTAGTAATTTTGTGACAATGATGATGATTCCTACAAAAATGAGGTAGAAACCATCTCTTACCTATTTAAGCCATGTTATGTATAGGTACAAAGAGTATACTGTTATACAGTATCCTTAACGTCTGCCAGGAAATAGACTTTTTCATCTTATTATAAACTGGATATGGCTTCTGCATGAATAATTTCACTGATAGCTTTTCATAAATATCTTCTTTTTTTTCCATTCATACAGAAATAGAATATAGAGTTCATACAGGAACAGTATTTGAACACATTAATTAAAACTTACTCCACAACTTGCGGGTTGCTTTCTTCCTAATATAGTGGTGACTGCAGTTTGGAAATTCAGACCATATTACTTAGCTAGCTTCAAAAATAATATGATGTTGTTGCTCATACAGAAACTGTTAAGCAAAAATAACCAGCAAGAGTGCTTTTAAAAGTCAGTGTTGGAACAGTTTTTGCTTTGGTGACATGAAAAAAGTCTACCATGAGACTTGAGGAAAGTCAAGTGGAAAGACATAGGCTCTTCTTGAACATGGCCTTCTTGAAGGTGTTTAAAAGGTCTGTGAGGCACTTGGGGGAAAAAATACAATATATGCCCACTAACAAATGATTTCACAGAAACACTGCAGCTTTTACAGTGGTAAAAAGTAGAAAGATAACGACACCTAGCCCTGGACAGTCAGAGGTGCTGTCAGCCACTGTCTGTTCGTATCCCAGCCCCACACCCTTCCCAGAGACAAACTGTTCGTCACCAAGTGAGATTTTTACCATGTGCAGACACATTGCTCTGGGCAAGGTTTCTGCTTTTCCCCTCCTGCTTTAGCTAGGTTAAAATATCTCAGGCTGCCAAAACTCTCAGAAGCATTTACGGCATCGAAGTCAGTTGCAGCCATGCAGGGTGATCCTCAAAGTGGGGCTTGGCTGCCTGCACTCTTCTTGCTGTTCGTGGCTAGTGGGAGGTAGAAATGTCTGAAACAATTCCTTTTACCTGAACGTGCCCCCTTTTTGCAGTCAGATGAAAAACCACCATAGGTGAGTGATATCTGGCAATGCCTTCTTTTTGCCCCACCGGTCGACCTCTGAATAACACTACAGAAAGTGCATGTTCAAAAGCAGCACTGGCCTCAACTTCGAAGAAAGCGCCAGGTAGCATATTAGTGAAACGTGTTCTGGTGCACGTGTGTTCTTAGTTCTATGTGATGAGGTGCACAGCCTTCACTCCCCAACTAGAATTGGGTCTACTGAACACCGTGTGTTTTGTCTGCATGCAGCACGTAGGGATGGGCCTTTTATCAATGCAGCAGCATTTACAAAACACCGTCCTTTGGCAGCGAAGTCCAAAACGAGCATGGTGTACCCCACACAGGCCTGACGGCTACTTTACAGCGCAAATGTGTGCGGGTGTCACCTCCCAACACCGTTGACTCCTCCGACAGGAATTCAGCGACAATTAGCCAGCCGTTAGAAGTGTTTCCTTTTTTTTGGGGGGGGGGGG
>VZSC01007507.1:122587-135785 GCA_013398225.1 Steatornis caripensis | reverse complement strand
GCGGAGAGGTCCTTAGGCGTTTTGGTGGGTAAATGTTTTCTTCTGGCAGCGGTGCTGCCACCAGCGTCCCCGTGCCCTGGGACCGCCGTGCGGCGGGGTGGGGCTCCGTGGGGGTACAGCGCCGCGCACTCGCCCCTGCGGGCTCTCGGGTACGGACAAGGCGGGCAGAGCGCCTCTTCCGCAGCAGCCGACCGGCCTCCCCCGCCCACCGGTGAGAGGCGGGCGCTCCTCCCCCGGCCCCTCTCCCCGGCCGGAGCCGGGGCCGGGGCCGGGGCCGGAGTCGGGGCNTTTCAGTCTTTTCTAAGATTTTGTATCCAACGTACTGTCAAATTGAAAGATGGCTTCATTGCTTCAAACTGAACTGTTCTGTAACAGTAAGGAGTATGGCTGTACAAGACTTGTATGTCTTGTTACATTTAGCTTGCTGTAGTTTACTTACATTAATGTATTTGCATCTGCCCTTTGTTCCAAAGCTTTTTCTAGTTGTCGTTTTAATAATTTTGTGTTTAAAAAGGGGGAAGGGTGGAGTGGGGAGAGGATGGCGTGTTAAATCCACATGCACGAACCATGAAGCTTATGAATTGTCTGTAAAAACACATGACTAAATCATGTGGATTAAAACAAGTACGTGTTGGGAGTAACTGTGTCTCGGAAGTGGAACATCTGTCCCTTTTTTTTCACTTATTTATAGGCCTGGTTTGCTTATGCTAAGGTAGGCACAAAAGACTAAGGAGGATGTCCGCCCAGTCCAAGGGGACCGCATCCTCCTCCTCGTCGCCGTCCGAGGGGCCGCCGGCAGCCTCCAAAGCCAAGGTGAAGGAGCAGATCAAGATCATCGTGGAGGATTTGGAATTAGTCCTGGGGGACCTGAAAGACGTGGCCAAGGAACTTAAGGAGGTGAGAAGCGGAGGGCTGGGCTGGCGCGCCCCGGGTCTTCCCCGCGGGGGGCGAGCACCCCTCGCCCGTGGGCCGGGGGCCCTGCTGCCACCGGCTCCGCTGCCGCCCCCCTCCCGGCTCCTTTCATCACTTCTACGTCGCAGGTCGAGCAACTGGTGTCGGCGCTGGGCAAGGGGCGGCCCCCTGCCGTGTTCCGGGCCGGGCGACTGTGCCTCATCGCGGCGCCCGGACGTCCGAAACGGGACGGGGCGGCGCGGCCGGAGCCCCCGTGTCTCGGGTGCGCGGCGTGGCAGGCGGCCGGTCGTGCTGCCCCCCGGCTGCGAGGCGGCTCTTCCCGGGGGCTTCCCACCTCGGCGCAGCCCTCCGAGTTTTGTTTTGTTTTCTTTGGTTTTTCTGGGGGGCCAGGGGTGCCTCTTCCGCGGGGTCCCCGCCGAGCGAGGAGGGTGTTTGGGGGAGCCGCGGGACCCGCAACCCTGCCCTATCCCGGGCCGCGCATGGTGGGAGAGGCGTCAGGAGCAGCTCCGCTCCCCTCGAGCGGGTTCGACTTTTGGGCTGCGCGCTGCAGCTCCGTGTTCATTCCGAGCCAGCAGCCCGGCTCCGATCTCCCGGCCGCGGAGGGCTGGATCGGGGCTGTCCCGGAGCCCCCCACCCCTCCTCACCCACCGCCCTGGGCGTAGGGTCCTTGCCTGCCTCGGCAGTACCCGGCGCGGCGCAATCTGCCTCTGCCTCTGCAGGCTGCTTCACCGGGAGCCGAGCGCCCTGTTTATCTTGCCTATCTGGCAAGATACTGCCTTTGTAATCTTTCTTTCGCCGGTGGCGCGTGCCATCTCGCCTAGGTTAATCCGCAGGCGGAGTGCGGTTACCCGCGGGCGCATTCGTAAGCGTGGGAAATGCTGTAGCCGGAGGGAGACAATTTGGCTGTCCTTTTGGAGATTTCCATGTTATCTTGGTTTTGCTACGCAACTGATCGGCAGATGGTTGGATTATGCGCTGAAATTCAAGTCCAGAATCAATGTGTGTTGCTTTATAATCCTGTATTTGACATTTGTAACAGGCGGTCTCTTTTGCCGTCAAATATTAGTTTTCTATTTTAACAACGTTGTCAACAAGTTTCGTTCCAACAGACTTTTGCCATCTGAGGCAGCCTGAAATTCACCCCGTGCTTTGTATAATGTTGAAAGATGTATAAACACACGGCTCGCTAATCACAGCTGTTAGACTTCTTCCTCACCCACAATTCCAGATTTCTCCTTTTTAAAAACATATCTATAATTTCTCTTTTCCTTAACATGCTGCTGCCTGTGCTTTGCAAATTTTTTTGAGGTATTTTGAAGTGGAAATAAACACTGTAAGGCGGTTCTTCCAACATTTTAAAGACTGACAGGGCAAACTGGCTTCTGTTGCTGCAGAAGCGCAGTTTCAGGGCCTGGAGAGCATGTACTGTGATCTGTCCCATAAGTGTAAATCATTCTCTGCACATAATTAGTCCTCGCTCTTCTCTAGTGAGCAAACAAAATCACTGTAGGTGGAGGTCTTATATCATCATTTACTGTGGCGTGTTTTATCTAAGCAAACTTGTCTGTTCTGGTTGACTGCATCTGTGAAAGAGAAGTGAATTTACGTCTGCTTGATGGGGAAATGGCTTGTGCGAAACTCCTTTTCCCACCACCTAGAGTGCACTGTAAAAGAAGTTGTAGAGAAACGGTGCTGTAACTCTATTAGGTACTATGTACCTGTTGAAGGGTGGAAGGATTGCCAAGAGCAACTGTTTTAAGAAAGAGAAGTATTTTTATAAAAAGGATAGTTAAATCTTGTTCATAACCAAACATGAGGTTATGAGTAATGCTTTTTTCCAAATACATCTTACAAAGATGATAGCTGTGATACTCTGACAAACAGTGGTTGCATAGGCAATTACCTGTTTGCTTGCAATATTATCTTTATGTGTTAAATCTACTTTGTATGACATTTATTTTGAAAAGTCCACAGAAGTTTGCCGTATGAGTACCTCCAGTTGTCTGCCTTTTGTAGTATGGACTAAATCTGTACAAGATCTCATGATGCATCTGCAATGTATATCTTTTTATGTGAAAGTGAGTTAATTGATGATACTATAAGCTAATAATCATTCTGTTTTGTGGTTTGTTTGTCGGGGTTAGAAAACATTGGCAGATCTTTCATTAAAGCATATAGGAAATTGGTCTATATTCAGTACAAATGGATGTATACCAGTGCTTCACTTATTTTTCCTTACTGTAGGACTAGGCAAAGTGGTAAGCTAGAGGACCTAAGTTTGTAAGTTTGCACTTTCCATTTTCACTGCAAATTGTGTTCTGGAAATCTTTTGGCTTGCCCTTTTTTTTTTTTTCCCACTGTGTGTTTGCTGTAGTCCGACTGTTGTGGTACAACCTTTTCTGTTGTTAATTCCTTTTTGCTTTTTTTTTTTTTTACATTAGGAGTGTAGTGTTCTGAAAATAGCCATTCATTCTTTTTAATACTGTTGTGTTGAAAAATACTTCAATTCTGCTGTACTGGTAGGACATGAGGGCTCTTTTTATGCAGTTACAGTAATATTTGGTTCTGATATGGAAAATACGGCATTTGTAGAACTTTTTTTCTATTTATATCTACCTACTTGTTATCCTTAAATATAAATTATTTAATTATTTATTAGATTGTGCTTTGTGTAGCACGTTAGGTATTGGGATTCACTGCATGTCCTCTCGTAGTCTTTCAGTCTTTTCTAAGATTTTGTATCCAACGTACTGTCAAATTGAAAGATGGCTTCATTGCTTCAAACTGAACTGTTCTGTAACAGTAAGGAGTATGGCTGTACAAGACTTGTATGTCTTGTTACATTTAGCTTGCTGTAGTTTACTTACATTAATGTATTTGCATCTGCCCTTTGTTCCAAAGCTTTTTCTAGTTGTCGTTTTAATAATTTTGTGTTTAAAAAGGGGGAAGGGTGGAGTGGGGAGAGGATGGCGTGTTAAATCCACATGCACGAACCATGAAGCTTATGAATTGTCTGTAAAAACACATGACTAAATCATGTGGATTAAAACAAGTACGTGTTGGGAGTAACTGTGTCTCGGAAGTGGAACATCTGTCCCTTTTTTTTCACTTATTTATAGGCCTGGTTTGCTTATGCTAAGGTAGGCACAAAAGACTAAGGTTGGACAGCAGGGGTGAGTAGGAGACCTGTTAGGATGGAGTGGTGCTAAGTCCTCTGGGGTGCAGTTAACTAAGGAGAGTCTTGGCCCCTGTTGTCTTCATGCTAAAAAAGAAGCACAGGGTGGGTGTATACCAACAATGGGATGTGTTTTTGTGCTGGAAGAAATTAACGGATTTAATATGAATTGAGTGACTGTTGTTTCATCAATATTCCAAGGAAAAATGAAAGAGGCGCCAGAGGATGTAACACTGACTATTGCTCTAGTCCAGGCTGTTTCAAAATTACATTGGTGAAGCCTTAAGCTTTGATACTCCTCCAGAAGAAGGGATAAAAGACCTTTTTCTCTGGAGTCTGTCTAGAAAGACCGTTATTATTAAGTCTTGCTCTGCAGATGATATTTGTCTGCGGTACCTAAATAATGAGGTGATGAAGACTACTGGAAACCAGAAGACATGTGCTAATTAAACTATTTTGAATGTAAAATGCATGACATAGCCCTAATTCTCTGATGACTTCAGAAGAGATTGTGGGGGGTGCGCAGAAGCACCTGTGAACAGCAGGGCGGAGAGGTCCTTATCATCTTAATGGTGATATTACAGTTTTTAAGACTTCCCTGCTTTCACGTTTTATGATAATGTTGCACATTTCTGTAGCCTTGCACTTGTTTACATTAAGGAAATATTAACTAAATAATTTCATGGGTACTTTTTGTAGTAATAAAATTTCATCACACAGAACAAATTCCTGGAAGTTGAACATTTGCATAGCTTTTAATTGTCTAAATACACTTCAACCTTTTATCGAAAGGAAGCAGCTGTGTAGCCATTGCCAATGTTCAGAATAATCCAAAACGGAGGTGCAGGAGAAACAGAAGCCCTCGTAGGCATTGCCCAAGCATCAGTGAATTTCCAGTCTTTTGAAGCTTACCTCCTCCAAAAATGTCTTGCTGACAGAACAAGTGAATAATCCTCCTTCTTCTGACTGACGTGTTTATTTTCAATAAAGATGTGATCTATAGAATTTGGGCATGGCTTAACAAAGAATGTTTTCTAAGTGATCATGGAACTAGCAGATGCCAACACCGCATCCACCAAAACACCATGACAAAGTTTGTTCTGGGGTGGATGACCTGATTCCACAATGCGGCCAGCGGTCGGGTGGAGTGTGGTCGTGTATTCCATGTTCTTCATTTCTGTATCAGGCCTGCAGGAGCATATTATAATTTCAACACCAATGTTTTCAATTTCATTTTTGATTTTGTGTTCAGGTAATGATCTAGATGGCAAGAAGGCACTTCAGGTTCTTGTTAATCCAGGAACTAGGAAGCTGCAGTTTGTATCCACCGAGAAGATTATGGCAGCAACAACCAATCATATATCAATATCTCTGACATGCAGGCAGCAACACAAACACGAATGCAAAAAATGTTTTGGGTTCATATTGCTGCAGGAAGGCGAGAGGGGGAGGTATTACAGCATAGGTATAGAATACGCTATATAGAAACCTAAGAGTAGGTAGTACAATAGCAAAACATTTTAATCCCTTCCTTCTGCTGCTGCTGATCCCCGCCTCTTCTTTTGGGTCTCTCTCCAAATGTCAAGGACCTGCTGCTACTTTTGCTAGGTAGCAACAGTCGAAGGAAGAGGTTTTTGAGCATACTTGTTCCTAATATTAGAAATCCAATAAATGCAGGTGCCCGTCTTACGTATGGATTCTGGATGCTGGCGCTCTTAGCAATGTTCCTCTCAGAGTCTCGTTTCAGTGGATACACTGTCTGTATATGCAGATCTGGTCAGTGAGGTGCAAGACGGACTGAAGCTTTCTTGTGGTTTTTATTGCCGCAGCTGCTGTTGTGGTTCAGTTCAGGCACCAGGGCCGTGGTGTTGTATGACTAATGGCATTGCCCATCCCAAAATTTGCTAATCTCTCCAGCAGCAGATTTTTTTTCTGATTTCTTGCTGCAGTCCTTAGCGAGAAACGGATCATGAACTGTACCTGGATGTTTATTGTAAGTGCTGAGCATGATTCATTACGTAAGAGAAGCCCTGCACAGCAAATTTATTGTGATTGGCCCAGACGACCAAACAGAGCCGTAAATAGTCATTGCAGGTAACTGATCATAATTTTCCTTTCCTCTTATTTCTTGTGGTCTGTGAAGCATTTATATAGTTATACACAGCAAAAAAGTGCAAATGTATTAAGACAAAATTCTTAGGACGGTAGTGTCAATAAAGCTGATAGACCTAAAATGTAACTATAAAGCTTAAAAATCCCCCATGTTTTAAAGTTCTCAGGAACATTTGAAATGCTGATATATGACAAGGTGAAGTTGCACCACATCTGATCTGTAACTAAAGCTACGAAGAGTTGGTAATGGTATTGAGTAACACAACAAAAGAAATAACTAATGTACCTATAGAGCATTGCTTGTTAATATCAAGAGGCTTGACAGAGGGAAGCATACTGTTAATTTATGCTAGCTATTTTATTTTTATAAACACTCATGTCAGCTACTTTGTTCTTTCTATGCAATACTAAGCTCCTGATACTAATGCGTGTTGTGCAACCATGAGCTAAATAGAGCATATATAAATTCGGTTTTCAAATAAAAACAGTACCAGTGAAAATACATATCTTTGTGCTAAGGTTTGAACTTCACACAGTCTGTGCACTACTGTCTGTGATATAGAAAACAACAGTAGTGAGGCATGAACTTCAGTCTGTTGCGGTCAGATTTTGCCATTGACTTCAGTAGGAACAAAAGTAAGTTTAAGGGTGAATAGAAGCTAGTTTTGTGCTGCTTCATTTTTATTAAAACTTCAGAATATAGAGGAATCATTTGCTGCCATGTGTATGTACGAATGTGTCATACAAAAACAATGACTTGGTTAAGCACCATCATTGAAGTTTTGCAGATTTTAGCCAGCTTCCTCTGGAAATGAAACAATGCTTCTGTTCCCATTACTCACATTTGACAAAGTTCTGGAATAGCCTTCCCACTTCCAGTCAAAAACTTCTAGCCAAATTACAGTCAATTTGTACACAACTGATTAATGCTCCTCTCGTAGGAGGTGTGGGAGAGATGCAAATACTGTCCCTGAGTTCAAAGAGTACTTTCCCGTAGTGCCCATTTCACGATACCTTTATGAAGAGCATCACTGTCCTCTTCTAGTTTTCATTTCTTCAGAAAATAAATGGCTAGTAGCCTTCACTGTATATTACACCTGTTGTTTGAAAGGCAGTTGAACTGAATGGTCATTGACCTTGCAGGTAGCTGGTGTGTATCCTGCTGAGGTGTCCCAGTTTTTTTCTTCAGTAGAGGTTACTGCTGAGAGGCAGGGTGTAGGGGTCTTTTTTTGCATGTGGACTGCTGCCCTTGCCACATGACCTGTGGTTGACATTCAGCCATGCAGGTTAACACTAGCTTAGTTACCTATACATAGCTAGGTCTTAGTTTTATTCTGCTAGTAGTTTGGCTTTTTGGTTTGGTTTGGTGTTTTGATCGGGTTTTTGTTTGTGGTTTGTTTTTTTTTTTTTTAGTAGATACAGTAGATAATGCATGTTCTTTTCTTAAGGTAAATGGCTTGAGGTAGCATTAAGGTAGCTTCTTGTTACCTCAAAAAGCATTTGAGGTAACACCTATGTGTTAGCCATGAATGTGTGACAAGGGCTGCAGCCTATACATGCCTCTCCTCTCACCGCTCATGTCCACCTCTGTGCATCATTGACTTGTCATTCTTGCTGCAGCTGCCTGCAATGCTTTGAAATGCCCTTTCTTATTGCACTCACAAGAAGAAGGAAAGCAGAGCCTGCTTTCACTATGGAAGGGCTGAGAAAATCCTCTAGCAGATCTCTCCCTACAGCTTCCCTGTGTCAGGTCGTGCGTGTGAGTGGAATGACTGGGGTGGAAGGGCTTGGTGGCTGAGCTGCTAGCATTCTAGTTTGGTTTAAAATTACTGTACTACAGCTTGACGGGGGTAGTGAGATGCAATTGCCTCCAAACAGGAGTAGTGCTGTCAGTTGTTGCTTTTGCAAAAATTATAGTATGTTCATATGTCTTTAAAGGTTAACAAACTAATCTGTTGTTTCATGCACTGTGTGCCGCATTGCATTATGAAGACTAAAAGCACTGATGTTGAATCATTTCCAGATTTCATTGTAGATTATTTCTCTGTGATTTGAAAAACTCTGCAATTTTAAAACACCTTTCAGTTTTTTTCTCCTCAAATCTTTTTTCATAGATCTACCATTTCACCCATGATGATATTATGTTCTTCTCTTTATTGTGGTCAGTTTACAATTCTTTCAGTGAACAGCTTCAAGGTAGAAGCTGAGTAAGACATCGCTGCTTGCACTGTAGTCATTGGTGTTGTAAGTAAGAGAAGAAGATGCATGGGGCTCCAGGACTTTGATGGGGAACGAAAAACTAGATTTGGGCTTTCCATTCAACTGCAGAAAGTGAGATAAGTGCTTAAAGTACTCAAAATTTTGTTATCTAAGAACTTTTTATACTTTACTGGAAATGGCACTGTGTTAGAACAGGCAGTTTATGTGGCTTGAAAGCTGCAGATTTTAAAAACAAGCAAAAAACCTGAAAAATGTTAACAAATGTTTGGGCTTGCATCTCCGTTATAATTTATTAGTTTACACACATGTATCTGTGTCCTTTCTGTATAGAATTAATGTGAAAAAGTAAGGAATCAAGGTCAGTATGTTTTTTCTTGTCTGTGGTATAACAAAACCCAAGTATAATTCTTTTTTTGCATGCTTTGTCATTGAGGGTTTTTTTTTCTTTTTGTGATATACCTTCTGCTTTTTCTTGCCTTTTTATGAAAACCTGGGCAAAAAGAACACTTTTTCAGTGTTAGTTCCCTGAATTCTTTTAACGGCATATGCTAATGAGAGAGTAATTGTCCAGCTAAACTAACTGCTGGAAGTTCAGCAGTTATCATTGAGGTTGAAAGGGACCCCTGGAAATTGCCCAGCCCACTCCAGAGTCACCTAGAGCAGGTTAATTAGGGTCTTGATCTTGAATATCTTCAGAGATGGTGACCCCACAACCTTTTTCAACTACCTATTTCAGTGCTCAATCACCCTTATAGTAAAAATGTTTTATCTTGTGTTCAAGTAGGGTTTCCTGTACTTCAATTTGTGCCTCTTGTCCTCTTAGGTAGCACCGCTGAGAAAGGTCTGGCTTCATCTTCTTATTCCTTTCAGTAAAGTATTTATACACATAGGGACAAGATTACCCTGAGCCTTCTCTTCTCCATGCTAAACAATCACAGTTCTCTCTGCTGCTCTTCATACAACAGATGCCCCAACCCCTTAGTTGTCTTCCCAGCCTTTTGGTGGACTAGCTCCAGTATGTTCATATCTGTCTTGTACTGGGGAGTCCAGAACGGTGCACAATACTCCGGATGTGGCATCAAATAATCAAGTTTATATTCAGTAAATATGCTGTGTTACATTAGCTTCCCTTGATAAATATTTCATTATCTAAAAAAATTAATTAGCTGAAAATCATACTCTCTGCTTTTTAAAGTTGTGGTAATAAATGGGTATGGACATCTTACTGCCTGTGGTCTGAATATGGATTTTACTTTCAGACAGAAGAATAAGTAACACATTTGCAGTATAACTCCCTATATGAATATAGCAGATGCATACACCCAGGGTTTGGAGCTGGTGTTGGCAAGTGAGCACAGCCACTGGAACACGTATGTGACATTAGGCGGTGGTGACGCGAATGGAGGGCTGCAGCTTCTTCTGCTTTTACAGAAATGCCACTCTTCCTTAACATCTCTCCATGAAACTAAGATAAATCCTTTTCCCCACCTCCAAATGAAATTGTCCGGGCAAACCCAATGCAGTTACTCAAATTAACTTTGTGAACCATTCAGATTAAATTTGCCCCTCAGCTCCAACTTCTGTAAATGTCAGTTTTCACTTTGATTTCTCATCTTCTGTTCCACCTTACTAATATCTTCATTTCTGTGAGGCTTTTTCTTTTCTTTTCCTAGCTCTTTTCTTTTTTCCCCTTCCTAACAGTTTCTGGGGCTTCTGCAATTGTATCTACCTCACTGTTAGTGGTTATCTAAATGACACCTGGCTTGTTAAACATCAAAGTGCTTGTCTCTCTCAGGAAGGTCAACATCAAAGTTTTAAGAATGGGCTTAAGAATTTTGCGTGACTCTGGCATTCATCTTAGTAACACAGTTGTTCTCTTCATGCATATTTCGCATACTAATAGGAGATTGTCCTGTGTAGGAGCTAAAGCATTGCTAATATTTTTTTTTCTGGCTCGATTTCCAATCTGGTATAGCAACTGAAAGCTGTGTTATTTGGATTCCAAAGTTATCTGGGTTGTTATTACAAGCAAAACCTTCTTGTTTAAAGTCCATGATAGGTTAAGTTAACATTGTTTTCCAGCTTTCCAGTTCAGCATCCAGAATATTTAAAATTCTCCCTATCTTTTCTCAAAATACCACCGTGCTTCTCTCTTAAATAAATGTTCAGTTACCAACTACAGTGTACTTTTTTCTCTAGATGTTTTTACTGACGATTGCAGAGACCATTTGAATGGGATAAGTTTATGACAGCAGTTGGTCTCTGCTAGTGCTACTGAGTTTTATCTGTGGTAACTGGAATGGTACAGTCTAGGCTTATTTGACTTTCATCGCTTATTGGTAATTTTATGGGAGGGTTTTAAGGTTCAGTAAAGCTGTGGCATTTGGATAAAGGAATGCCCTGTGTATGGACACAGTGTCTGGTGGTTTGCATAATTTAGTAAGACTAGGAAACTGTACAAGCATATGTACCTCTGCTGAAGGACGTAATAACTTTGGTTTCTGGAAATCAAAGTGCAGATGGTATGGTGAACCTTTAAGGCTTACGGAAAACTAGTAACCATACTGTGACCAAAGTGGGGCATTTATGTTGAGGCAAGAGAGTGAGGAGGTTGTGATTGTTAGTTTTTGTTGTTACCTGTTGACAACTGATTTGCTTAGGCTTGTTTTTCAGATGGTAGTTATTTGATTTTGTCTATAAAAAAAAATTCATAGAATTTGAGTGGTTGGGTTAATAAGCACTTTAAATCATGTTCAAACAATTCAGTGAATTATTTTCATTAGTTGTCTTAAATCTTAACAAGCAGAGCCTTTGCTGATGTGGTGCACTGTAACCATCAAGGTATTTGACTAAACTAAGACTAACTTGAAGATTATCATGGAAAATATTGTTTACTGCAAAGATATATGAGACAATATAGCTACACAAAACCCACCCAAGCCAATATATTGCTACACATAGTAACCTGTAAAGTAGGGATAGATAGATGGATGAGTTGCATAACAAAAAGTTACTGTTCTTCAGGTGCTGAGGACACTGAACTGGGAAAAAATCTATTGCACATGAGTGAGAACTTTTAATTTAGTACAGACTTTACGTAGGCTCTTTCTTTCTTCAGATTAAAACAGCAAGAACAAGACAGAAAAAAATATGTATTGAAAATATTCAGGTTTGTCTTTGAGGAAGATTTGAAGGATATAGTGCAACTGAGGACCCTATAATCTAATTAGAATGGTGGCTTGAATGACTTTTTTCCTCCTATTTCTAAGGTGATGTACATTGAATAGACTTAATTTTACTTTGATAGACCTGTACTAACTTGCCTGTTGTTCTTAAGTGGTGCCAGACATTCTGGAGATTTTATACATATATTTATATATGTGTGTATGTGTGTGTATGCGTGTAGTTGGTGTCTGATTCATGTAATTCATATTCTTTATTACAGGAGAAATTAGAACCCCATTACTTGTACAGACAGTAATGTGTATGAATTGAAATGACAAGTTCCAATTCTTTTGTCTGAGGCTTAAGTTTATTGCATACCAAAGAATTACAGTCTGAGATTGATTAAAACTAGACATACTTAGGGATTTTACATTTAGTGGCAGGTAACTGATGGAAAAGCCTTTTAAAAATCTCTAAAAATGTCTTCTAAAATCTTAAAAGTCCTTAAAAGGACTTTTAAAACCTGCGGTTCAGCAGTGAATCTTTTCTGAGGGTTTGTTGCAAGACTGTGAATATTATGGGTAGCACCCTAGTAGAAAATATGACTGTATCTTAATGAATGACTCGTGTATACTTTTTCTAGAAGGTGAACACTTGGCTAGCATCGTGAATCTCTACTTCAATTTTCTTATGAATTAAAAAAAAAAATCAGATCTATCAAACTCAAAGTTTATTCTGTGTACATCACCTTAGAAATAGGGGCCAGTTTCATAATATTTTCAACAGAATATTAAATGCACCTAGTCCAATGCACCAGTTATTTTCTCCATAATTTTGTAGTCTGCTTACTTCTTACTTACATCTACTTACTTTCAACTTACATCTAGCTTAGAATGTAAATTATGTCTGAGATTGAATGTTGAACAGGTATTAGTCAACCGAGGGCATAAAGTAAAATACTAAAAGAAAAATTTAATAAATAACCCTCTGAATGAGTTCGTTCTTTTGGAAGAATGTAAACAACCTTGACTTGATGCTTTGTATTATGGAGTCACGTGTAGCTAATAGTAATCTGTTACAAAAAGAAGGAAGTATCTATATTTCTGTAGATCTTGTGGATCATTTACTAAATATGAAGCACGCTTCTGTTAATTTTCATCACTTCTGACAGTGACATGTCATGATATAGCATTAATGTCCTGGTATTATGTGACAGCTTTTCAAATGATTTTTGTTTCTTTTATAGCTATCTTTTGAAAGAGTGGCAAGGCTCAGAGGGAATTTGGAACATTATTGAGCCTCAATTTTCTAAAAATCCTGTTCTTGTTTTGATAACTGCTTGTTTTGTACAGGCAGGGTACTTCTTCCATGTTCATCTATCATTTCTCAGCTTAATTTATTAACCAAGAATGAGGCATCATTGTTATCACTGTGAATTACAGATACGATATGTCTTTGTTCTATGCATGGTTTCTTGTACATAATGAAACAAAGTTGTCAGTTATATAAATGTTAATATACTGCAATTAAATCTTGACCAAGTGCATTTTATGATAATTAAATGTCTATTTTGAAGAGATTATATGGTTTCCTTGCCTTTTTTTTTTTTTTTTT
>VZSC01007507.1:98064-112778 GCA_013398225.1 Steatornis caripensis | reverse complement strand
TCCCCCCCCCCCCCCCCCCCTTTTTTTTTTTTTTTTTTTTTTTTTTTTTTTCCTTCCAGGAGCTTGAAAGTTTGCTCTTACAGCATCCATCAGACCTGTCTTCCAGATAAATGGTGGGATTATAGCACGTGCAAGATTATGTTCTGCAGTTTTATACCATCCTTGTCTGCTTTTTAAATGATGCCATTTAGAACCTGTTACCTTGCTGAACAGAGAGTTTTAACAAATAACATATTAACACATTGCCTTGTCTTGTTCAAATGCATCGTGTTTCTACACAGTGCGATACAAACCAGACACATCTGTAGAGACTGTCCACTGTACTCAGGGCTCTTGAAATGAAGCCCCACAACTGTGCTGGGTAAATATACACGAGTGCTAGGATTTAATGCACTAAATTTACCAGTGTCTGTTTCTAAAGGTTTCCAGGGTTTACTCTTTCTGTGGCTCATTCTCTCATTGTGTGTTCATCTTGTGCTCTATATAAAAATACCAAATAGTTGTACAAATGGTCTCAGAAAGACAAGGTCCATGTAAGATGATAAACTTTAAATCATATTAAAAGATGAGTGTGTCATTGCAGTTGGACTTACATGGTATTGGCATCATCTTACACCACTCTTCTGTCAAGAGTTTGTTACGGTTCATTGGGATTTTGATGTTACACTCATCTTTCATAATACTGCATAAACCCATAAGCCATATCTTCTCTGTGGTAATGAGTTAGGCTGAACACATGTTTTTGGTTGCAAACCCCACTGTGGCTACAGGGTAAAATACCTGGTCTTCAGCTGTAGAACATCCCTGGAAGGACAAGACCTATGGATTTAAAAGGGCATGAGGGTTTGTGATTGTCAAGTTCTGGTAGTTTACCAGAAGATCCTTAAGATAATAAGTACGTGTAAATACAAGAATGTTTTAGTGGGCTATGAGCAGGTAGGGGCAGTGTGCTCCAAACAATCCCCTCTATGGGGATCGATGCAGAGCTCATTCAGGTGTGTGTGGGTCCTACGTTAACTATGGTCTTGCATTTGACTGTAAAATACCCCTCTGACAAATGTGGTCTTGTTTCAAAGATTACCACAGTTTGGGCAAAACATTTTCTTTTTTTTTTTTTTCTTGAAGTATTTACTGGAACAAGTATGTAACCACTAGCAAAAGAAAAAGGGAGGAGCAAATGTTTATATTTGAAGTATCATTCATAAAGATTTTGTTCTTATTGTTGTGTTTTATGTAATAATTTCAACCTATACACCTAATGCTATAAATTACATCATGATATGAAATGATTACAGAGTAAGAAACATGTGTCTTAATTCAAAAAATAATTTAAACATTAGCAATTGCTAAATATGATTGAAGCGATGTTTGTTTAGAGAGCCATTAAAAAGGTCTTTTTAATGTTTGCATGTTTATAAGGGTAATGTGTTTATGATGTTGTAAATACTCATTCTCTTCTCCAGAGCCATTCAGTTGATTTGCATTAATTGTTCCCCACTGTTTCTTCCTCCCTTTCTTTATACCTGTCAGTAAAAACTGCCCAAAACTACTATCCCTCCCAAAATCACCTTTCCCTTCCAAGTGATCTCTTTCTACTATCTTTGTGACTTGATGATGGAATAGTCAGTATCACATCCCTTGCTTGCAATACTTCATATGGCATTCATTCACACATTTCAAGGGGTTTAAAACTGCAGCTCCTTATGATTTTAATAATGATGAAAAATCTTGTTATTCTCCCGAAACTTAAATTAAACTGTGAATTCCAAGGTTTGTTGTACTTTCTGAACTCTTTTCCAGAACAACAATATTTTAATCAGCTTGTATCAAAATATTTTATTTGCTTTCTAAGTTAGTAGTTTATACAGGCACAGGCAAATGAATAGATGAGAAGGTGCAGAAGCAACGCTGGGAGAAGAGGCTTCCAGAGAAAGGAGAACGCTCTTAAGAGTTGGAATAGATAGAGGGTAAGAGAAACATCATCTGTGTGAAGCTACTCTCAGCGTTGGGTGTAACTGACTGATTCCCTCGTGCCCTAGTGATAGAAAATACTACAGATAATTTAACATATTCACATAACATTTTATGTGAACAGTCTGTGCAAGACTTTTGGGAAGATGATTAAATCTAAAAAGTGCCATTTTCCAAGATTGAGTGAACATGAAACATGAAGCAGGAAACAACCAACACCTAATCAAAGAGTTAGATGCAAGAAATCTGAGTAACATTGAGAACAAGGAAAGACACTCTTTAAAGTCACTCTACACGTTATAACAACTTAATCCAGAACTCCCATTAACATCTGGCTGTTGGGCTAAATGGCCAGCACAGGGAGTAATAATGGGATTGTCCTCAGCAGCTGTCTCTTCTCACAACTTGTAATTCATTAACGGATGTTGCAGAATGCTGATACATGTAGAAGTTCATTCATCAGAACAAAATCGTGACATTGTCCACAGTTCGATGTAGTCCAAGGCACTCCCTTCATTTCCAGGCTCTCAATTCATGAACCTCATTAAGTGTTAGGGCCATCCTCCTGTACTCATCAGGTCTGCTGATGCTGCTGTTCTGCCACTTCTCCTACAGTGTGTGGGGGAGAAGGAGTACACTGGGAAATTTGCTCTATACACTTTCTTATTTAAGACTTGAGATGTTGATTTGCCATTAGTGCACAAAGGATTTTGTGATGAGTGTTTGGAAAGTGGGGTTCTCCTCTATGGTAAGAAAGACTGGATGTGCAGAAGGGTCTTAAGTCTGTACGGTAGCTGTCACTGTTTTAGAAATGAGTTTGTTGTTTAGTTGAAGCTGAGTTCAAAGGCGATTCATTCTTAATTCAAATAAAGATAAGAAACAGCTTACTGATTCTTAGGAGGAATGATTTCTTACAGTGGTAAGATGCTGCAGTTCATCACATATGGGATTTTAAGCTTATAGTTAAAATCAGTAAGGACAGTGGGTATGTTTCAGTAATTGACATAGTTTCCTAAAAAGTCCACAAAAGCTGACTAGACCCCCACCAGCATAGGAAAGACTAAACAGATGGTGCTAAGTCTAAGGAAACTCTGGTGCTGGTGCTAGAACTGATTTGGTTTCTGCTAACAGAGAAACCACATTCTCATTTTCCTTATTAGTGTAAATTTTTTAGGTATAAATCTGCTCTGTAATTTTTTAAAATTATAATTTCAAGTAATTTGGGGAGAAAATAATTACAAATGTAAAATTGTTTTACAGTCAGAAGTCATCTTTGATGGTTCAAAATCTGTTTTTCTGTTTGATGATAACCAGAAGTTATGTAAAGAGGTATTTACTTATGGGCTGTTCTTTAAAAGATCCTTAATTAGATTTAATCTTCCTAATTTATCTCATTAGGTGCTGAATAAATTTGTCTCTAGTGACCATTTAACTGCCTGGGTGATCTACATTGTATTTTTACTCTTCTAAGGCTTTTGCTTGAGATAAGAGAATTGGAATAGCTTTAGAGGTTTCTGGGTTTTTTTAATGTTAGTTCAGTTTTAAAGAAATTTTAAAATTACTTGAGTCCATGCTTTATGTAATGTTTTTGCTTTGAAAATACAATAATTTGTTCTATAGACCTTAAAATGCTGAGAATGCTATTAAAATGTTTTTATGTGGTGTGTCTTTCAGATGTAATTGTTATGATGACAGCATACCTACTTGGCAGCAAAAGAAAACAAGTTTTGGTGGCTTGACCTTGGGTGGCTGCTCTATTGCTTCCCGTCCTCATCAGGACAGGGGAGAAAATAAGATGAAAAAGCTCATGGTTGAGATGAGGACAGGGAAATCCCTCAGCAATTACTGTCATGGGCAAAACAGACTTGACTTGGGGAAATTAATTTTAATTTATTCCCAATTATGTTGTGCCCGGTGGTGTGTCCGTTCAAGCTGGCTGGAATGGCTATTTCTGGCACAGGTCAATCCTGGCTTTCCTCACAGAGGTCCCTCTGGCAGCACCTGGGCAGCTGTACCCAACATGGAAATGTTGTTTCGGAAGCAAAATGGAGTGTGCAACAGAAATGGAGTTTACCTTTGATTAATAGGTGACTTTTTAAAATAGGAAACCCAGATGCTAAAGGCAAGATGTGGTGCAAAGCCCTTGTCATAGCTCAGGAAACATGTAGCTCTGTTTTAGTCCTTAAGGTCCACTGATGACTTTGGAATAGGTAAAGCTGTATTTTTTTTTTGTGTAAGAATTCCCTCTTTATGTGTGAAAAAAATTGGAATCGTGTCTTATCAACGACGTGCTTATTTGTTTGCATTATTATAGTGTATTTTGGACCTAATTCAAAGCAATACAGAAGCCCAAGGATCTTTTCTCTGCTTTTGGTTTCAAATGGAAAGCCTGCTAGATGAGTAGCTGAATAGTGTAAGTTTGATGTGTGATCAGCCTGCTAGGCTGATGCCTGGCAGGTTCCTTTTAGGTGTGATTCAAGTTTTTATCCCCTACACCCTTCAACTGTATTAGTGTTATAGCAAAATTGATCATTTTTCCATAGATAGTTTCTTTCTTGAAATTTAATATGATAAATGATTTGTTGATTAAAATATTAATAATGCTTAGACTTTTTTTTTTTTTTTTAATTCACAGTGCATTAGACCTTTTGAGTGTAATGCCAGTTTCAAGTCCAAGAGGGCATTTGGTTTCAGGTTGCCATAGGTAGGGGGTAGGTTTGGGTGAATGCTGTGTTGCAGCTCCAGAAGGACACTTCAAGTTTCCTTGCAGGAGCAATTTGCGATTCTGACACTCAGTAACAGCACTGAATTGTCAACATACTGTGATGACATTTACCCTGGGAGCTAAGAGACTTCATGAGGACATGAAGCATTCTGACTTTCCTGAAATGTAATCCAGTCTCTAGAGATGGAAGATTGTGTTTATTACTACAAAACAACTATTTTAGGAGATCTGATACTAATAAGCTGTTAAAGTGAATATGCTGAACAATATAATATTCAAAGTCTTTATCAGAAAAGAGCTGGCAGCTGACAATAAAGGAAAGAGAAGCAATATTAAATTAAATGCCACACTTGATTCCAAGAAGATGATTTTTAAATTATTTTGGTGACCCAACGTGAGTTTGATTGGTAATTCACTGATTTTAAAGACCCCTAACATCGGCATTGTAAGGGATGAGTATATGGGGCAGCAGAAGTGGGGAGAACTTACATCTAAGGCAAAGCCAAAAAAGTACAATGCAGAAATTTTAGAAATAGACAAGAAATGGCAATTATAAACTTTTATGTGTGACTCCTTGAGTCTCTTCACTTGAGAAATATACAAAAAGTATTTTATTTTGAACAAATGCACTGTTTTTCTATGCAATGAATATGTTTATCTTGCGAGCAGATGGATGCTACAGCATGTCCTTGGGGGAAATGCAGATCTGAAGAATTGAAGTATTTCAGGGACTGAGTGGGATGACCAGAATAAAGTGAAATGGACTTTGCCTTTTTAAGTTTTGCATGTGAAATATTTTAGTTCAGGAGGAAAAAGCAAACCTGAAAACAGCAGCTGAGAGAGTGCACTCAGCTGTCTAGTTTTGCTTCATGGACTGCCATAGCTTGCCACCAGGCTTCCTAGGTTTTGTGCAAGCATTTACATTGCTGGTTAGAACAAAATACTTCAAGCTGGAAAGTGGAATAGACTCAGTCTGTAATTAGGTGGTAAAGGGAAAGAAATCCACAGGTTGCTTCCACAAGTACTTTGTGATTCAAAATTATTTATATTATTCAGTTATTTATCAGGACCATATTGTACCAGATACCGTAAAAGAATATCCTCAGTGGTTTGCGGTGTAAGGATAAGACAAAAATCGATGGGTGCGTATTAACTGGAAGCATAGGAAAAGAGTATTAATCAATATGACCAGTTCAGCTATGGCTTTTCACATATTTTGCAGGAGGAAGTAGAAGGAAGATAATGGCTTTCTGCAGAAATACTCACCCTACCTATGTGGGATGTTATTGGAGAAAGCTCATAAATTCTCTCTTGAAAATTTAACACTGTGGGTTAATCATGGATACTCTGCTATTGCCGTTCCTGCTGCAAGACTGAATGAGAGCATAGAGTGGAGGATGGGAAATGGAAAACAAAACAGTTAATGCTTGAAAAGGCATTCCAGTAGAGAGGAACCTCTTTCAAAAATACTTGTTAGGTTAGTAATCTTTGCAACAACGTTCTGGAGAGTTCTGGATGAGGCGAGTTTATCTTTCTCAAGGCCTGGGAAAAGGATGTTGGAATAATCTGTGCAGTTGCTGGTGACTACCCTCTCCCTCAGCAGTCTCTGATGTTTTTCGTAAGGCTTCTACCATCAGAGCATAAGAATACTTTTAGGCCTGTAATGATTATAAAAACTGTACAGCAGGGTGTGTAAATAAGAGATACATGGATGTTATAAGTCGCAGAATAACTACCTTCTTGTATAGCTGCCCTTTCTCCATCAGTAATCACTCTGTCTTGAGGAATGGAAGCCTGTATTTGCCAGTGGCAGCAGGACCTGTCTCTGAGAACAAGTGATTGCAACACAGCAAGATTTGGATGCTAGAAGTGGTATTGATGGCTCATCTGCTTCCAATTAGTTACAGCCTTCTCTGGTGAAGCCAGAATCTTAGTGGACAGATAACACCACTGTGTCTTTCTTTTTTGCCCACTATTTACCCACCACAAGACTATAAACTACAGAAACTTGTTTTAAGTAGTTCCTTGTCTCTCATAGCCAGCCTTGCTCTGTTTTTGCAAAGCAATGCTATCCCCAGACACGCCAGCTCCCTTTCAGTGTTACTGCACTGTTAGATTCCTCCAGTTTAGAAGCTCCCACTGCAAGACCATGTTTTCTGATTCCTGTTTGTCTGGTTTTCTTGAAATCTCCAAACCCAGTCTCAAATACTGGCATTCCTAGCACCCCTTTCGTGATTGATGAATGCCTACGTCTTCAAGATTTCTAGCTGTCATCATTGCAGTAGTGCATTTGCTGCAAAGACGTAAAGGATGTAAAGAGCTGGAAGTAAATGTATTCAAGTGCGCTGTTGGAAAAAAAAATATTTTTTAAGCTATTGTGAATTGGGGGGGCTAATTTCTTGGTTTGTTTGGTGGGGTTTTTTCAGCTCCTTATTCAGAGGTAAAGATATCCCACGTGTTAGGGCAACTAATGTGTTTTTGCACTGATCTTATCAGTTCCTCTTCTAGTGTAGTGCCACGCTCCAGGTTTTATGGCCACTGATCTCAGAAACCCCCCTGCCTTGCCAATAAACAATTCCAACAGGCTATAAAGAGTTTTCTTGGAGAAAGAGGAACTGAACCGCTTCTGTCAGGATTTGTTTAAGAGTTTCAAAGCAGTGCCATTTGGATTAAGTTGTCAGAGTGGGTCTGATCAGATGAGGCAAGAGGAGAACTGTGGTCCTGTCATGTGTCATGGTGTATTAGGTTTGCGTGGCAAGGTTGGGTAGCAGAGGGGCTGCTGGGGTGGCTTCTGTGAGAAGGTACTAGAAGCTTCCCCTGTGTCCAAGAGAGCCAATGCCAGCCAGCTCCAAGATGGACCCACTGTTGGCCAAGGCAGAGCCCATCAGTGACAATAGTTGCACCTCTGTGATAGCATAGTTAAGAAGGGGAAAAAACCCCTGCGCAACAGCAACTGCATCTGAAGAGTGGAGTGAGAATATGTAAGAGAAACTGCCCTGGAGACACTGGGGTCAGTGAAGAAGGAGGAGAGGAGGTGCTTCAGGCACCAGAGCAGAGATTCCCCTGCAGTCCATGGTGAAGAAGACCATGGTGAGGCAGGCTGGCCCCCTGCAGCCTGTGGAGGTTGACGGTGGAGCAGGTAGCCATCTACAGCCTGTGAAGGACCCCACGTTGGAGCAACTGGATGCCTGAAAGAGGCTGTGATCGCGTGGATAGAGAGCCCAGGCTGAAACAGGTTTGCTGGCAGGAGTTGTGATCCCATGGGGGACCCATGCTGGAGCAGTCTGTACCTGAAGGACTGCACCCTGTGGAAGGGACTCACGCTGCAGCAGTTTGTGAAGACCTGCATCCCGTGGGAAGGTCTCACATTGGAGAGGTTTGTGGAGGACAGTCTACCATGGGAGGGACACTGTGTTGGAGCAGGGGAAGAGCTTGCGTGAGGTGCCCTATCTCTGAGGGGGAAGGAGCGGCAGAGACATCATGTGATGAACTGACCGCAACCCTCATTCCCTGCATCTCTGTGCCGCTGGAAGAGAGGAGGTAGAGAAAATTGGGAGTAAAGATAAGCCCAGGAAAAAGGGAGGGGTGGGGGAAGGTTTTTGCCCATGACGGTAACTGGTGAGTGATTTCTGCCTGTCCTTATCTTGACCCATGAGCCTTGCGTTGTATTTTCTCCCCCCTGTCCAGTTGAGGAGGGGAGTGATAGAGTGGCTTTGGTGGTCATGTGGCATCCAGTCAGGGTCAACCCAGCATGCATGTGAATGAGTATTGCATCATCTAAGGTTTCTGTATGTGCAGGTCCCCTTAATTCTCCTGCTTTCTTCCTTTCCAGCTGCATATTGGATTGTGTGCAGTTGTCTGTTTCAGGAAGACTGTATTTTACTGAACCTAATTTCATAAAACTCTACTAAAACATATCATTGCTGTCTTGCCTATATGATGTCTGTTACTGTTTGATTGTAATTCTCCAAGTTTAAAAGTATCTGGTATGTTAATTGCATTTTAGATTTTTTTTTGAGGAGACTTCTCCTAGCTAAGCTCTGAAAGCTCTACTTTATGACTGCAGTGGAATATTACTTTTAGACAGCTAGAGAGAGATATTTTTAAGTATGTAATGTACAGAGCTGTACGTCTTTTGGGTTCACTTCTGTGTAGGCACAGATCTCTTGCTCAAATCTATTGCTTTTGCCTTTTGAAGATTGGTTTTGAGGCATCTCCTCCTCTTTATCCGAAGACTTTAAAAAAACAAAACAAAGCAAAGAAAAAAAAAAAAAAACCTCAAACAACCCAATGGGCTGAAATTTCCTTCTTGGGCAAGCATCAGAAATGAATTATGCTCAGCTCCAGTGAATAGCCAGAATTAACATGGAGATTAAATTGACCATTAATACTGTACCCTTTTCTTTTTTTAGACAATGCAGTCATAATTTTTTCCTAGGAAACTTTTTTAAAATCCTTTACTTCTTTACTGTTGTAAGTATGGCTTTGAGGGGAAAGTGTTTTTTGGCATTTCAGTGTATGTACTGCATGACTGATGCAGCCTGATATGACTTATCACAACATGACTTGTCATCAGAAAAAAGCTGAGAAAACAAAAGCAAGTTCCTGGAAGCTGATGCCAAGAAAATGAGTTTTAAGAGCAGAGCAAGAAAAATACATGCTTTTAAGAATGGCTACTCTCTTCTCCTCTTATTCCCTTTCCACTTCAAGAAAAAAACCTTGTCTAGTAGAAACTTGGCAAGTCATAAACTTTTAAATAAGAACCTGTATTTGGAGGATCTTTTCTAGTGGTGAGGCAAAAGGAAAGAAGAAACAAACAAGGTATTGCTTTAGCTGTTTTTTGGGGGAGCATTAATCTTAGTATGGGAAGAAAGATAATAATTAGCAAAATAACTGTGAAGTTTGTACATTTTAAATGCTGTTGTAGTAATTTGTAAAAGCCTTCATCTGCAGTAGCGTAGCCTTTTAAGACTGTTATTAGCATTCAATTTTTATTTTCTTTTCTGATTCATTTTCTAAGCTTCTGTTCTTATGACTGTTCTCCTCCAACTAATAAACTTCACAGAAGTCAAAAATAAAGTACAAATCAGAATATGTCCTCTATATTAAAATAGAAGTATTTGATAATTTTGCACATATTTAGGGATGTAAATACACTGAGGAGCATAATTGTTTACTGAGGTTTTACTGCTTATCTCTTGTATGGCAAGACGAGAAGACAATGACAAAGGGATTGCTAACTGCTGTCTAATAAGTTGAATTTTGTATTTAAATCTGTAAAATTGAGTTTATCTGAATGCTAATTATACTGGAAACAAATTTGAAGCATTTTTGAAGTTATTTCAAGGCCTCAAATTGTTTAAGGAGAGAAACTTTAACATAGTCACAACTTATAACATCTATTTTAATTTTTCAAACATAGCCTGTGCCATAGTCCTTAGTATTCAATATAATTTTTTCTGGCTTTCTGCTTTTAATGTCACAATCAAGTGTGGGAACTAAGGTAGGATTTTAGTAGAAGGGACCACTAATGGTAGACTGATATGTGACAGCATGACTTCAAAGTCAGTGCTGTGTTATTTTAGCAAGCTACTTTCAGTTCAGGGTGGAAGAGAAAGTGTGAGAAGAGACAGGAGTGCCCAAGTCTACCAGCATGAAAAAAAGCAAACTGCTGGAAAGGAAACCTAAAGAGATGTAGCTTGAATTCGCTAACCAAAACTATTATATATCTAGCATATGATCTTCTTTTGTGGATCATGTAGTGTGAATATATAAAATTTCTCTTCTTCTCAAGAGGCAATGGGCACAGGGAACAAATGAGCTGGGATTTTGGTCCAGATGAGCTATATAGATCCCTCCCCGCCTCAACCGTTCTGTCGTTCCGTGATTGCACTAACATTTGTTGTCATTGGCCCATGAGAGAAGTAAATACTTGAAATGAAATTTTGTTTGCTTTTTTGTATTTTTAAAAATTAATGTACTTCAACTTTACTGGCATGAATTTAAAAAGAAAAATCATTATCACATATCACTCATCAGCATTTTCTGATTAACTGTAAAGTGTATAATTGTGTAATATTTCTTATTTGCCTTTCATTTACAGAGGAAAAACAGCGGGAAACTTAAGACATAGCTTAACAAAATATCCTATATTAGAAATATTTTTCAGTTCAATTTCCTTTCTGTGCTGTAATTTAAATGTGTTATTTACTAGTTAGGGGAATTAAAAGAAATTGGCTTGATATTATTTATAATCCTTTCTTAAATAATTCAAAGTGAGTTAATAACCTAAAAGGCACGTGACTCATCAGGAAAAATGAAGAGTCACTCTTTCAGTGGATGCGATTCTTGTTCTGTAAGCATGTCTTCTGTTAGTGAAAGCTGTCAGCTGCTTACCATTTTTTAAGGAATTCTAGTGTATTATTGGCTAATAGTTGCCTTGAAGCTTGATTAAGCTATTAAATAGAGTAAGAGTTATAAAGGATAAATCTCAGACTAATATTACAGACAGGTCCTTTAATTTACATACTGCAAGTGCTGGATGTCAGCTTTAGAAACCTTACGGAACTGCACAAAAAACCAGAATGCTTTGGGCTCATGTTCTGATGATCTTCTGTAAATGACATGGAAAATGTAGCTAACTCAAATTGAAGTGTAAGACGTTATTGTCAATAACTTTCAAATTGGGAAGATGAAACAAATCACATGCTAATGTCATGTGAGTGAACTTTTTCATTGCTTATTCGAAGCCTGGAGAAGAGTTTCCCAGTGTGGATGTATCAGAGCATGCTAAAAAAATCCCACAGATTTGTTTGTATTTCCAGTATTATAGTAGAGTGTTGGGTTTTTTTTCAGCTGGAGGATATGTTTTATTTGGGCTGTGTTGCTGCTTGTTTCATAGTTGGCAGCTCATAAACTTCAAGCAGTTTCTCTTCACCCTTATGAACATGTTCCTTTCTGTGCTCTGTATGACTTCTTAGAGTGGTTGTAGCCAGCTAAATTTCGTTCTGTGAGGTAAGCATCAGCAACATGCCAAGTCAGTAACTCCTGAAGAAAAATACCTTTAAGAACCCTATTAAAAAACATAAACCTATAAAATGTGTCACCTAGAAATATTTATTTTTCAAGGATTTTGAAGTGTGATTGTTCTTTTTCAGATTGTATTTTGGCTCTGTGCAGAATATATGTGCGGAAAATGGCTGGGTTTTTTTCCCAGAGGTTTCATCTAGCTTGAGGCAGGGATAGAAAAAGAAAAGGGTAATGGAAGAACATGACTAAAATGCAAACACGGCTTTGAAAACAACTTTAGTGGTTTTATTGGTCCGTGTGCTTTTCCAGAGGTAAGCCTCCCTTTCCTTGTCTAGAGTTAATACATGTTATCATGTGGCTGGCATCTCTTGTTTCCTCAATTTCCCTTCCTCCCATCTTCCTTGCAAGGAGAAGAAACATTTGTTCAGGAAATACTTTTGAGCTTGCTGGAGTGCTTTGACAATTTTAATATTGTAATAAAAGGAGTTTGAAAGATCAGCTTAGGCACCATCTACAGGTATATAATTTATTTTCAGGCAATGTAGATAAATACGCATATAAGCTACCTATCTTAGTCATTTAAACTACTCTCTTACGCTAATAACTTCCTTATTTCCATACTTGTTTTCTTTCACGTCTGCGTATCAATTGGCCAATTTGGGAAATGCAAGATCTCTTGTGAGCACTTAACCAATTTCTTGAATGTAACTTTTAGGGTTTTTTTAATTTTAAAGTGACTGACAATGCTGAGTAACAGTAATTTTTTCTTCATGGGATTGGTGAATCCACCTCTGGTATATTGTGAAGGTTGAGTCCTATGAGTTTCAAGTTCCTGTAACAACATTATGAAAACCTATTGGTGATCGCAGAGTTCCATTTTTCCATTGAAATGTCATTATTTTTTTTCTGTGCTAAATTTCATGTAAAAACATTAAAAAATGGAAGTCTGAAAAATGTTCTGCTTCTCCATTATGCAAAAAAGCTGAATTACCGTGATAGTAAAAGCGTTTATCTTGAGGCAGAGATTGTTATGCAAATGTCCTTATCACTCCTGGAGCAAGATATCCAAACTCGCAATATACAAGGTGAGTAATTAGGCCTAAAGAAACAGTGTCATTTGAGAGGAAGAGAAAAAGGAATCCATTTGAAATACTTTGTGTAATCCCCAAAGTCAAAGCTGCTGTCGTCCAGAGAGCACTGAATGAGTTCTGACTATGTTTTCCTGGTCTGCCTGTGGGACTTGCTGAGGTGGGCAGTTCTGCAATGTATTTCTTTGCATCCCATATGTGTTGTCTAAGCTTAACTGATGAACAGCATGACCTCATGTTTGTAAAAACAGTATTGAGTTTTTCCAGGAATTCAGTTGTCCCACCCATAGGGAACTGCATGTCCTCTATTGGAGAAGATGATTTTGGGTCAGGCTGGTTTTTCCTGAGGCTGTCCTCTGCCTCTTACCTGCCTGGCTTGACAGTGCCCTTCAACAGCCCTAGTGGAGTTTATTCATTTGTAAAGGGTGCGATGACATACCTAATCTGTAGGGAGCTGCGTAGGGGACTTCCTATGTGGAATTTCTGTCTTGTAAATCAAAGCAAAAAGCAGACGGACCTTGCACAACATATGTCCTAGGGGGTTCTTGGGTCTCCTGGGCTGCCTGTGCTTTTCTCAACACAACTATTAAGCATTATAGTTTTGCATATACACAGTGTAAGTGGTTTTGGCAGAAGTACTCCAAGTGTTACAAAACATGCATATAAGTAAGTTCTGTTTAGCCTTCAGTTTTCTCTCTGGGCCACTCAGAGCACTTTGTTTGAGAGAGTTTACCCAAAACTGCTGCTCTTTGTAGAGGTCCTGGTTTGCCAGGAAATCCTAACAACCACTTCCTGCTCAGGGCTAATGAAGAGTTATAAACCAAGGAGTAGTGTGTTGTATTCTCATTCATGGAGTGCTGTTTTCTGGGGGTTTTTTTGGTTCCTTTAGCAAATAAAGTAGAATGAAAATGACAAAGATTCCAGATGATATCACTGATTCTTTAATTCGTATGTTATCGAGTATGTGTGAGCAGGATAGTGGTGAAGGAAAATGTACTTACCCATATATATTTGTTTTTCAGATATATGACTAGAGGCAGATTAGCAGATACAAACTGAAGCATGTCTGTCTGTGCTGTCCATGTGTGCCTTACTATTTAATCTCTTTACAGAGTATTGCAGATGTTCAGTGCTTGATGTGGAAGGTTAGAGAGGAAAAGGATAGCAGCAATACCTAATAAGGATTTTTTTCCTGAACATTGTTTTTATTTCTTCATTTCCTTCCCTTAACCTTATGTCAGGGATGCTGAATACCTTCAGTTTCCTGTTAAGTAAAAGGGACGCATCCTCCAGATGCTCAGTATTTCTCAAAGCTAGCTGTGTATGATTTGCCTTCCTTTTTTTTATCATATATGATGGTGATAGCTTCTGAGATAGAAATGTTAATAGTCATTTTGGAGGAGAAATTATTTATTCTTAGACTAACAAGCATTTTAGGGCTTGCATCCTGTCCTTTTTGACAAAAGGTATTCTGAAGTAAAAGGCATTTTAATGCCTGAATGTCTGGAGACTGGTTTTGTCGTGGGGTATTTTTTTTTAAGTTTGGGAAATTTGAGATGAATATCAGTGAGTTGCCTTTACATTATGACCATTCTCACTGTATTTTAGCAAAACCTGTTTGTTGCTTAAAAAAAATCTCATACAAAATAAACTTTCTCACCTCACTGCAGAGAATGACCTTTACCTTAATTAGACTTTAAAAGGTATAAAACTACGTAATCACAGAATCACAGAATCAGAGAATAGTATGGGTCGGAAGAGACCTCTGAAGACCATCTAATCCACCCCTGCACCACCACCACTAAAGCAGGTGCCCCCAGAGCAGGGTGCACAGGAATGTGTCCAGGCGGGTTTTGAATCTGTCCAGAGAAGGAGACTCCACAGCCTCTCTGGGCAGCCTG
>VZSC01007507.1:51924-92924 GCA_013398225.1 Steatornis caripensis | reverse complement strand
ACCATCTCATGGTCACTGCAGCCAAGGCTGCCCCCAACCTTCACATCTCCAACCAGTCCTTCTCTGTTTGTTAGTATCAGGTCCAGGGTCGCTCCTCTCCTCGTCGGCTCCTCCACCACCTGCGTTAAAAAGTTGTCATCAATGCTCTGCAGGAACCTCCTGGACTGTACATGCCTGGCCGTGTTGTTTTTCCAGCAAATATCAGGGTGGTTGAAGTCCCCCATGACTTCTCCCCCATGAGAACACTTTGTCTCTGCTGCTTCTTCATCCTTATGCTCTTCCTCTGCTTTGATGTAGTGTTTCTCCCACAGGATACAGTCCTTCACAAATTTTTCCAATGTGGGTCCATCCCATGGGATGCAGTTCTTCAAGAACTACTCAGTATGGGTCTTTTCCATGGGGTGCGTTCCTTCAGGAATGGACTACTTCAGTGCAGGTCCCCCATGGTGTCATATGTCCTTCCAGATAACCTGCTCCTCCATAGCTTCACGTGAGCTTCCTTCATCTCATATCCACCTGCTCTGGTGTGGTGTCTTCCACAGGTTGCAGGGTGCATATCTGCTCTGCTGTGGTCTCCCATGGGGTGCAGGGGGACAACCTGCTTCACCGTTGTCTTCTTGAACTGCAGTAGAATCTCTGCTCTGGCACCTAGAGCACCTCCTACCCATCCTTCTTGACTGTCTTTGAAGTTTGCAGGGCTGTTTCACATTTTCTTACTCTCCCCTCCCAGCTGCTATTGCGCTATGTTTTTTACCCCTTCTAAATATGTTGTCACAGAGGCACTATCAACATTGCTGATGGACTCAGCTTTGCCAGTGGCAGGTCCATTTTGGAACTGGCTTGAAATGGCTGTGTTCAACATGGGGACAGCTTCTGGTGTCTTGTCACAGAAGCCACCCCTGCAGCCAACCTGTTACTGAAACCTTGCCATCTAAACCTGATACGCTGACAAAATACATCACAAAAGTTATAAGCTTCCTTTTTGGGTAGCAATCAGTTGTTCAGAGCATCTGTTACACTGTGAGGCAGTAGGGAAACAGACATTTTTGTTCATGGCATGAAAACAAAATTCTACTTTGGAAAATACTATTATACATGCCAACTAGATGCTAAAATTTTCCTTTGTCATTCTTTGTGTCTTATTTTAAAAGTTTATTCTAAAAGACTCTAGCTTTAAAAACCCCTACAATTTCAATTTTCTGTCTTCCAAATGAAATAAATGAGGCGTAATTTGGTAGATTTTAATAACTTGACGAGGAGAACACTAGGGCTGTCAAACCTGTGATCTTATTAAATAAGTATTTGTAACAGTTTCAGTGGTGAGTAATTAACATTCTGGTGGAGAAAAACTCTTCTGCAGACAAGTGAACTGTCAGCATACATGTAATGCAAGTTTAAAGCTGTGACGATCCATGTGAATTCTAATACAGAAGAGGCTGTGTGAGAGATTGATACATCTTCCACAACTTGTTCGTGGAGTGGATCTGCTGTACATCATTGTCTGGGTACGCGCAAGAATGGTCTGGGCACTCTGCTAAGTAAAGCAGTCATCTTGTCATTTAGCAGAACTAATGAGATTTTTGGTGACCAAACCCTTTTTCTTTTGTCTTACAAAAATGCTAATAAGGATAATTTCCGGCCATTTTCAGATTTCAGTTGAATCTAGCAACAACAAGCTAGCTTGATATACAGCAAACCTACGGCTGTGTTAAAGAATGAAAAGTTAGTGCCAGTATAGGTGGGAAAGGTTATAGTGAATTTTTAAGAGGAGAGGGAGAGTAAAATGTCATGGGAGAAAAGAGGAAACTATTTTGCTGTTTTATAGCAGTGCACATTCTAGAGGTTCCCACACAGTCTTTCATGGGAAGATTTTTGGGGAAACCGTGGGACTTGTCTGTGGTGACAGTGTCATTCATTCTGCACCACCCACTGTATGCAATGCACTATTTCCCCTTCCATTCTCTGTTTCAAAATGGAACATCAGTGGGGAGGAGCTTAATATTCAAACTGCATATTATTGAAATATATTTTTAGTAAGTGACAGAACTTTCTTTGGGATTTTTTTGTAACCTGTGTGTCCTTATTAGAAGATAACCATAAGTAGCATTTATTGTTGAAGATTGCTAACCTCATGCTCTGCTTTGCGTCTTAAGCCACCGCTTTTCTCTCCTAGCTCTAAAAAGTATATACTCTTCATAATTGCTTTTTTTTTTCTTAATAGGAGATGAGATCTGTAAATAAGTAAAGTACTAGTTCTTTCTTTTGGAAAGATATTGTGGTTTCAGTTTAGCGGTTTGATAATATAAATGAGCAAACCAAAATGCCATTTGCAAAATATTTTAAATTTTTTCTCTTCAAGGTTTATTTGATACCCATAATAAAGATGCTACTTTGCAGATAGATTCCACTACTTACCAGCCCTTCTACTCAGCAGATATATTTGTGAATTAATTTCATTACCTTTTCTTACTTTTTATGTCTTGTTTGGCATGTTACATTCTTTAGAAAAATCTGTAAACAAAAACATTTTGTTAAAGTATTTATATGAAAAGATGAAGTATCAAGCCTTTTTAGTGAAGTATTCAGTCCCATTTGTTTTTTATAAGGCAAGACAGTGGGAAGCTTGGCAAACAAGCGTTACTTAATTTGCTTTCCAAGATGTGAATGTCTCTTGAAGTGAAAAGATCCACTATGTTGCAGATCTAAAATTAATACAGATAATATATTCGAAGCTGACAAAATAAAATTATTCCATGATTAGTGTTGTTTTGTTGATATGAAACTTATTTTTAAATGCTTTTTATGTGGCCTTTTTTGTTTAATTTTAAGATGGGGTTGAATACTTCAGACCTCAGAGTTCTGTGCTCTGATTGATTTATTTATCTTTTTATCTTAAAATAAAATAAAAGGGAAGGGAAGTGAGGAAGTGACTGGAAAACTTGGTGTGCATTCCAATATATGCAAATTGCTGGGTTCTTGACACAACTTCCACAGCCTTAACCCATGAGGATATTCCAACCCAGCAACAGTTGAAATAAATTATGGAGAGAGAGTAGAGCTTCCTGCTCAAACCAGGCTTTTCTGCAATGAATCTTCTCTCCGTCAAACCACATGGAAAATTTTTGCTGACATTTGTATTTTATTTTTGCCTCTCCTTTTTTTCACAGGTTAGCTCATGTGGCACTAGAGACTCAGAAAATCTGAGTCTCTTAGGACACGTTAACTGTGATGCAGGTGCCACAGATGCAAGTCCGGGCCAAAGCAGGTGTAGTTACATGATGCTGCACCACTTAGCGTATCTTGTTTGCTTGTTTATGAGCCTTCTGGAAAATTTCCAAAAAAGACATACCAGCTCTGTGGGATAGATCTCTGTGACACTGCTGCTTTAAGCAAAATGTTGTAGTCTTTGGTACAAAATAACCATATCTTGCATTCTCTGCACTACACTAAAGCATAGTTTACTAAGACTTAAAGCACTCAATCCACTGAGGTAGGTAGGAGTTGAAAAACTGATGCATCTGGTGGGAGTGCGCCCTAATTCAGGTATGGCTGTATGAGGCTAGCTCCAGGATCACCCTTTGCGGCAAAAGAAAATGAAATACAAACATGTTGGGTAGGAGATTTCACACCTCCCTGTACCATCTCTTTAGACATCTCTTCCACTATGTATTTCCCTCCTGTTGATTCATCTTCCTGACAGGTAGTTTTCTGTTTCATAAAGATCCACATTGTGAGCATTATTGCAATTAGTAGTGGTAGATGACAAAAAATTAAAAATGAACAGGTGTAGTATTTCGCAACTTCCTCGCTTCTACTTTGTCTTCAACAGATACTGGTTTTGCTAATTACCTTCTTGCCTATAATCTGATTTCCTTTAACTCTTACATCACTTATCTTAGTTTAAGTCTGCGTTTGACAGCTTGTCTTTCCCTAGATGATTCCCTTTATACCTTTTTGGTATGCTGAGGCAGATATCTGAAAGGATTACCCATACCACAGCTTGAGCATGAGATTGATTTAGGGACAGAAAGTGGGTCATGTCAGACTAGTCTGAAAAATATAGTAAGGATTTAGATAACCTGCTTTACCCAGTGTTTTCTTTCTATTCTGATTTACTGAAATAATTCTTAAAATAGATCTACTCAATTTCACCTTTGCTCTAAAAGATACCTTTGCCAAGACAAGTATAAATTTAGATGAATATTAATATATATTCCCCCTGTTTTATTAAGGAAGTGAATCAGATATCTTCACATCTTAGAGTAATTCTCTTACTTCAATGGCTTGTGTTCAATGTGTATATTAAAAGACAGACTTTCAGGGGAAAAAGTTATTGTCCACTTGCAAATATATCTATTTGTATCTGGGATAGCAGTGGTGGCACACACAGTAGCACAGCATTTAAAGAACCTAGCACAGCAGATAGACTTACAGCTGTAGCTTGCAGAGAAGACATTTGTCATTTACCAGTAGTAGAGTTCCTGAATTCTGTCATTAATTACTTTTCTATATTTACTCGAATTGCAACAAAGTATGAATTGTACTTATTACCCCAAAATAATAGTAAACCAAGCCTGAGTGAACAGAATTGCCTGTGTAATGCGTGTGTAATATAGTTTCAATAATTACTCCATATACGTAGACATGGTCTTGACTTAGAAATCAGTTATTACAGATTTGCAAGACTTTCTGTCAGAGATGGTATAAAAACAAAACAATTAGAAAAATGCTTGGCCTATGTTAATAATTGATAAATTTTATATTTGCATCAAGTTATTTACATAGCCTTTATTCAGGTAAAATCTTTATATCGTGTCGCATAATTATAAGTCCACACATATGCATAAGGCACTGAGGTCTGCCTGAAGTAATTGTATTTACATAGCTTGTTTGTTTTGTTGTTTTTATTAGAAAGGAACTTATGCAAATAGTTTATTGGTAATCATATTGAGGCATAAAACTAAGTTGACTGTGCACTACCTAAGCACCTAAAATCTGCAAAGAAAAGGAGAGTGTATTTATGCACCTTATGGGATGCATATACAGGGTATGAGGTTCAAAATACTGACATGAAATAATTATAATAGAAAAAAGATATTAATGCACAACTGTATTAGAATGCACTGCATGACTATAAACCTTTGGCTTCTCAGAGTAGATGTCAGGGTATTTCTGTCATGCAGGTTCATGCAAATGTCTCAGAAGAGTGAATAAATTGCTTACTCTGTTGCTTGCTTTGCACTTTAAAAAAATCCCAACAGTTAACAAGGATGACAGAATTTTTAAAATATTGATTTTTGTTTAGGTGAAAGGCAGGAGGTTGCTCTCAACCTGTCTGTGCTTAAATCGGGTATAAAAGAAACTTGAATGTTTTGAGAATTAACAGCACATCAGTGCTAGTTCCCTGATTTTTTCTCTCCACAAAGTGTAATATAAATTCTATTTATATTTGATAGTAGGGAGTTGTGACCTTTAGAAAACCTGAGTTCAAGAAGGATGAAAGATGATATTAAAAGTGGAAGGTTTTCTGCAAATAAAGGGAGGAAGACATACACTTTGAAAGCTGATGTTTATGTGTCTGTTACGGAGCAGCTCATCTTGAGTGCCATCACGCAGCATGTACAGGACAAGCAGGTGTTCAGGCCCAGTCAGCATGGGTTTATGAAAGGCAGGTTCTATTTCACTAACCTCATCTCCTTCTATGACAAGGTGACCCACTTACTTCATGACGGAAAGGCTTGGATGTTGTCTCCCTAGACTTCAGTAAAGTCTTTGACACCATTTCCCACAGTATCCTCCTAGAGAAACTGTTGGCTTGTGGCTTGGATGGGTGTACTCTTCACTGGGTAAAAAAATGTCTGGCTAGCCAGGCCCAAAGGGTGGTAGAGAATGGAGTTAAATCCAGTTGGCGCCCCTTCACAAGTGGTGTTCCCCAGGGGTCAGTGCTGGGGCCAGTTCTCTTTAATATCTTTGTCAATGATTTGGACAAGGGGATTGAGTGCACCCTCTGTAAGTTTGCAGATGACACCGAGTTGGGTGGGAGTGTTGATCTGCTTGAGGGAAGGAAAGCTTTACAGAGGGATCTGGTCAGGCTGGATCGATGGGCCAAGGTCAACTGTATGAGGTTCAACAAAGCCAAGTGCCGGGTCCTGCACTGGGGTCACAACAGCCCCATGCAATGTTACAGGCTTGGGAAGAGTGGCTGGAACACTGCCCAGCAGAAAAGGACCTGAGGATGTTGTTTGACAGTCGGCTGAATGAGCTGACAGTATACCCAGGTGGCCAAAAAGGCCAACAACATACTAGCTTGTATCAGCAATAGTGTGGCCAGCAGGACTAGGGCAGTGATCGTCCCGCTGTACTTGGCATTGGTGAGGCTGCACCTCAAATACTGTGTTCAGTTTTGGGCCCCTCACTACAAGGAAGACATCAAGGTGCTGGAACATGTCCAGAGAAGAGCAATGAAGCTGGCGAAGGATCTGGAGCACAAGTCTGATGAGGAGTGGCTGAGGGAACTGGGGGTGTTCAGCCTGGAGAAATGGAGGCTGAGGGGAGACTTCATCACTCTCTACAGCCGCGTGAAATGTTGTAGCGAGATGGGTGGTTGGTCTCTTCTCCCACGTAACAAGCGATAGGACCAGAGGTTGCTCCTCTCAAGTTGCTCTAGAGGAGGTTTAGATTGGATATGAGGAAAAATTTCTTCACGGAAAGAGTTGTCCAGCACTGGAAGAAGCTTCTCAGGGAAGTGGTGGAGTCACCATCCCTGGAGGCATTTAAAAGATGTATAGACATGGCACTTAGGGACATGGTTTAGTGGTGGACTTGGCAGTGCTAGGTTAACAGTTGGCCTTGATGAGCTTAAAGGTCTTTTCCAACAAAAATGATTTTATGAGTCTATAAAAAAAGCAAAATTTTAGGCTGATGTTTATATGATAATTAATTAATATCATGCCAGGGGTAATCATAATTCAAATTACTTGTATGTTTCCTTTCTAACTGCTGTATTCTTTTTAATACTTGATTACTTTCATCTAGCCAACCACCTTTTTGAAGATATTTTTGGTGCAATACTTGCTGAAAACGTATCAGTCTTTTTTGCAGAATACCCTTTAGAGTTGTGTGTTTTTTCCTTTTCCACACCTTTACAAAGACTTTCTATAAGTTATCTCAAGACCAAGTCAATAGTATTGTAAAACTTTTTTTTTTATTTTTGAAGCATTTTGTGACATACTAGATGTAATCTGAAGTGTATGTAGGTAGAGCTGATTTGAGGAGAGCAATGACATACAGTTAGGTCTTTCATGACATTAGCACATTGTTCTATTATAAAACAGACTGCAGTGCAGAGATTTCTGAGGCAGTGGAAACTCTAATTAGTTGTAAACTTCAGCTGAGTATTGCAGGAGAAATATTTCGCCTAGACAAATCTCTTAATGTAATCATAAAATACATCTGAATTTTTTTTTTTTTTAAATTTAAAATGATGGGGTCATGCTTTCAGAGGTGGCATGCTATTTTGTAAACTGGGAAGGTAGTTCAGTGCCACAGTGATAAGTTTTTATTAAATGGGTAAAATAAAAGCAATCTGGGCATCACGGTACACAGTGGAAATCCGTTATTTGTAAGGGAAGCCACTGGCATGGTTGTTCCTTCTCCTGCTGAAAGCATGAAATGATGTCAAGGAAGCTTCTCTCTCTCACCGCTACTGAAATAAGAATGACAAATATAGGACAACTCCATTGGGGAAGAAGCTTGAGAGGTGCCTGGTGCAAGGAGCTGCTTAGGGCAAGGTCAGTCAGGGGGTTAGACCAGGCTGCTCAGGGTTTCATCCTGTCAGGGCCTGAGACCTTCCAAGGATGCACAGCCCTGGGAAGGCATGCCACCACTTACCTGTCCTCCTGAGAAAAGGTTTTCTTACACCCAGTCCTTGCCTATCATGTCACAGTTCTTGATTGTCTATGTGGCCTGTATTGTAAATGAACAACATAGTCCGGCAACAATATGAAAATCCAGTGTTTATATTACCAAAACCGGGTTATTATTAACTGGACCTACTACATTAAATGTGTTCAACAAAGGCGTTTCTTTCTACATTGACATCCACTTTATGCATGCATAGTTCTCTGCGATGATACTGATGATATAATTGCAATACTTACAGGGTCACTGCTTCCTGCAGGGAAAACATCACAGCTTGATCTGAACATTAACTACATCTAGCAACAGGAGTGGACAATGCAAGTCTGATTCTCAGATGTGTTAAGAGGAGGTTTGAAAGAAAAAATGTGCCAGTGATATGTTAGAAATTATTCATTTGGAACACTGCATCCAGTTTTAGGCTGCTTTTCAAAAGGAAAAAAACCCAGACTTAATAGGATCAGGTAAGATAGATTAGAATGGCTAGTGCATGATGAAATTTACTGCATATGAAAGTGGAGATTACAAATAAATGAAAAAAATCACTATTTGGGTGAAGCATTCAAATTGTGAATGCTTATGAAAATGAATGACTCCTTTTTCTTCTTTTTTACAAACAAGTGAAATTTTTATGGAATAGAATTATTTATCTGCACTCTTGGTTTGTAACAGCATCTGCTGCAGTCGGTCACTGAGAATTAGTTTACAGATGGGTATTTTATTTTCAGAATTAAACTGTGCGACTACTTGCTGAAGTTTAAAACAACTAGGTTTATAAGTTTCTGTGATTCATGTCATAACCTGAAGACTCTGAAAACTTGAGATGCTAAAGACAGGATTTTCCTCTTCTGTTCATCTGAAGTTCTTCAAAACCTATGTCTGAGAGCAGAGTACCAGGTAAAATAGTATGATCAAGTGTGGCAAGCGCAATACACTGCAGGAGGGTAGTGTTATAAACATTAAATCTTTCTAGTATGTTTTAACAACAATGAAAGCACAAATGTAGGTTTTAACCGTTATGCCGATGTTGAGCTAAGCGTCTCACATTGGCTACTTGCTGGACTTGCCAGGGAATCCACTTCTGGGCTCTTGTGTGTTTTTAAAACCTGTGAGGTCTGTGAAGCAACTCTGGGTACTCCCTCTCCCTGCTGCAGCTTCTGGCTGTGCCCAAGTGCTTCTGCCTCTCACCTGCAGACATGTCTGGCTGCCTCTTGCAGGGTCATGGGATGACATATGGGGAGGGAGCTCAGGAGGTGCCAGGTGCTGCTCTTACAGCAGGGATCAGCAGGGATCAACTATGAGGTCCTGCTTAGGTCCCTGCTTAGGCAGGGAGGGAGCCTGCACAGCCTCCGGGCAGCTTGTGCCACTGCTCATCTGTCCTCCCTGAGAAAGGTTACTTTACGGCCAGTCCCAGCCTCTCACATCCCTCACCCTGCTGCTGTGGCCCGCTGAGAAAAGCTGGGCTGACTCACAGCCCCTCGTAGGCACTGAGGGCTGATTTAGGTGCCCCTGGAGCTGCCTCTTCACCAGGCTGAACTAGCCCTCCAACCAAAGAGGTCCTCCAACCTCTCCTCACAGGGTGAGTGCTCCACCCTTGACTGTGTTGGTGGCCCTCTATTGAGCTTACTCTGTTATATTGATGTTTTCCTCATGATGGGAGGCCTGACACTGGACACAGTATCTAGAAGCGGTCTGATGGGTGTTGAGTAGAGGGGGGGAAATCCCATCCTTTGGTTTACTGGCCATCCTTCTGTTCATACATCCCAAGTTGTGATTGACCTTCACTGTCCACTGGTTCAAGCTTCAAATCCAAGCTGTTGCTGAAGAAGTCTTTCCCAGAGGTGCACTGAAGATCTACATTTCAACTGCTCAAAGCACTGGTTTTAAACAATAGATGTCGTACATCATTTACCAGCACAGCATTATCTCTAGCTGGTAAGAAAAATTATCATAGTGAAAATCATGTATCCTAAGGATAAACCCCTTATTCAAGATCATTGTTTCCATAAGAGTCTCTGAAGTCTGTTGGAGCTTTGGGAGGATGTCACTAGAAAGCTTCCCACAGCTAGAGCTGTTGAAAGTATGTACAGAAAACAAAGAACTCGGATTGGCAGTCTTGCAACTTTCCATCCTATTACCTGGGCAGCATCCGCAGCATTTGAGGTAACCTTTTTGTGTACCTGTTCTGACTTCTGACAAACGAGTCCTCCTCCACCAAGAGCTAATCTCTCATCTAGAGTAAAATATCATTCACTAGTAGTGAAAGGGGACAGTAGTTGTTCACTAGTAGACAAAGGGATGCCTTTTGTTGAGATCTGAGATGTTGAGAACTGCATGTCACCTTTGTTGTCATGAGAGTACTTATAGCTTATGTGCCTTCATATAGAAGAAAATGCCTTTTCTCTAACGCTATGACAATGTGAATGAATTGGAGTAGTTACTGAATTTGGTTCCTTAAAGAATTTGTTATCTAGTCAAACAATTAGCCTTAAAAACCAAACAAAATAACAGAAAACCCCTCCAAACCTGAGAAATCTGTGATGGTTACAGACTGGGGACATTTTTGGGCTGATGTCAAAAATCTCAACTTTAGTTATTATTCTAGAAAATATCAGATAAGTAGTCTGGAAATCAGTCATTTGTGCAACTTCTCTTTAATTCTCTTCAATGTTTCTTTTACAAAATAGAACATAATGGGAATTTTGAAGCTCTGGTTCTTTTCCTGTGTTGGTAATCCTGATTAAAGCAACATAAATAGGAATTGACACAAGCAGGTGTAGTCCGTTATGCCAGTAATCCGTGGTTTAAGGGTCCCTAAGGACTTACGCACATTGTTATGAAGGAACTTCGTAGTTGAACCATCATGTTAGTGGTCTGCAGATAGATTTTATTTTGTGAGTTTCTGCTAAACATATGTTTTATGTCCATGGGGGAAAAAGTTTTACAGGGTGATTGAAAGATCATTCTCTATAAGCAAAGTTTCTGTCAGTAACTGAAAAAAAAATCCCAGATAAAGAATACATTAGGTATTTTGCAACCATTAAATAATTGTATGTGATCTATTAAGAAATTTATTTTATTTTGCAAGAAATAAAGCTTTTATATTGATTAATAGACTAACAAAAATAATGGGCAAACACCTATTAAGATTATCTCAAAATGTGCAGTAAGCACAACAAAATGAGGGGAGGGCTGTGTGAAAGTTTAACTTAATTTGTGTTACCATTTATAATCTCTGTAACTTTAGAGAAGCTAGGTATTGAAGGCACATGGTTTAAAATGTAAGCCATAGCATTTGCTTCTGTTAATTAGCAGATTGCACTTTTAAGTTAGATAATGTATCGTCATCTATGTAACTGATTGTAGGTGCTCTTTGGGGAAAAAAAAAAGTCTTAAGTGCTGCCATTTTTGCTCATCATTTCTTGGAGATACTAAATTCAAAAGACATTTAAAATAGTGATTGCACTAAGTGATACAGTAGGAGATAGTTACTGAGTTATTTGAAAATGTCAGGCTTGCATTAGCGTGCATCGTTTTTTAAGGCAATATTGCAACAATTTCAATATTAAGACTTGAGTTTCTTGGGCAGTTTAAAGAAAGAAAACGGTTTGAAAAAATATCAGATGAATTGACTAAATCTCTGTTTGTGGGCTTATCTTTATCACATACTCTGAGCAAAGTTTTGTGATCCTTATAAAGCAAGAAACTTCATGACTGAAATCTGAAGAGCATCTGTCACAGACAGCAAAGCCTGAGAAGTATTTTGGTATAGTAGATACAAAGATTTAGAGAAGATGTAGTGGGAGGTTTTGACTAAACCTCTGTAATATATATTCACTAGTTATGGGAAAGTAGGAAGTTGTTTGATATAAATGATGAGTTGGAGACAGGCATTTCAGTGTTTTATAGGCCACCATCTGCTGATTCTGGGATTTTACATGACTTCATAGTACCTGGACAGCTACAATGTCTCTACACTGAAGAAAACTTCTGTGAGTTTTCAGATATGGTGTAGACATTGTTGTCTGTAGTTGGTTGAGCATGAGTTTTGCTGTGGATCAACATCTGGATCAACATGTACATAAATGTTTAAAAGGTGTGATTCAGGAATACTTCTGGACATGATGGACATGACAGGAATACTTGAGGACATGATGAACATGTTGTCCATGTCCAGTTCCTTAGCAGAGTGGGAACAGGGTGTACACATCTTCTGAGCCATCACCCTTGAGAAGGACACCTGCATGTATGGGACAGCCTGTTCTGGCTGTTGAACATGTATGTTGGGGAAGGAAAAAGAATCAGTATCTTCCAATTCCTTTATGAGTATCTGAACTGACAGAATATTGTTACACTTCCAAATATTTCTCATGAAAATCCCTGAGGGGTGTTAAGATGATTTGTGTTGCTGAACACAGTAGCAGATTAATAACTTAAATTGCTACTTACCTCACCCCTCTATCAGTAGGAAAGTACTTACCAGTTTACTTACTTCCTCAGCAACTTATGTTGTATGAAATATGTACTTGTATTTTGGTGTTGGTGAAATAAATGTAAGATGACTTATCTGAAGCTCAGTGAAGTAACTAGGCTGTTATTCTTGGGTTTTTTGGTGACCTAGGCAAGATGACTCTGTTGCAAAGACAGGATTCAGCTAGATTTCACTTGTCTCAAGTTCTGCTTTTAGCTGTCTCCTTCCCATGAAATAGACAAACTCCTCTGAATGGTGCAAATTCTCCTGTGAATGGCAGATGAGCTCATTGATTTTTGCTCTTGATGGTGCTCCCAGAAATAAATAACGGCATCAGGAATTTGAGTGCAAGAGCTGAGAATAAAAAAACCATTCAAATATCTTATACCACTCAGAGTCTAGTGAAGTCACAACAAAAGTTACAGTGTCCACATCATATACAAGGGACTGGGAAAGCAGATCTAAAATTCTACAGTAATTTAACTCAATCCCTTCTTCCTTGATCAAGAAGTTAATCTTTTCACCACAGAGAATTTGTTTTTGGTTTGGAGAACTGACCGGTTGCCCAGAAGAAGATGTAAAGTGAAATAAATTGCTTTGAGAACCTTTTCAGCTTCCACATGCTTAGCTGATAGAGCCCTAGTCTGAACAGATGTTCTAACAGATGTCATACTTCTCAGAAACAAGAAAGTTGATGATTTAAGGGTTTCTTGACTGGCAAATATCACTGACAGAAGATGTAGAGTGTGTAATGCAATACTGTGTTAGCTGATTGCTGTTTATGCCCATCCAAATTGCACTTTCAGATTGGTCATTGCCAGCAAATAGGTAATGGGCATAATTAAAAGGTGGTTAGCAGAAATGAAATGCATGAATACCAAACACAGACTCATTCATTTCCTGATTTCAAGAGTCTTGATGTTTGTAGGATGTAAAACATCTGCAAAGCAAAAGCAAAATTAGGCCCAGGATATGGGCTCTGAAATCCGTAGCTGCAGCCAGGTGTAGAGGTACTGCACTTATTCCAAAAGCTTGGCATTTTCAGTGGGCAACCTATGTAGTAGTGGATCCTTATCTTATCATGCAGATGTGAAACTCAGTAGTGGTGAATGCCTTTCTTCTCTTAAGCTCCTTTTAGCATTATTTGTGATGCAGAGGCAGTGGGAAAGATGACCTGTTCTTTCTTGTGTAACAGCAGAGCATGGCCTTACGTACACAAAACACTGCTGGCAAGGATAAAAAATAGTTTGTGGGAGGCAAGTTTTAAATAACTGTTTTTTCTGCACTTGGGTCTATAGAACTGCATTGAAGGGCAATAAGCAACTCTCCATACTAATAAAACTTCAGAAGAGAGTGAAACTCAGAAAGTAGGGTTGCCGCTGATATTAGGATCTGACTCCTTTTGACCGAGTTGAAACGTATCTCAAGCATGATCAGTCTAAAATAAGCATTTTTATTTTTCTAAAATGAGAAAGTAGATGTTTCTGCTTCATGAGTTAAATAGGTTGCAAGACTTAAGGAACCCACATGATATGATCACTGGTGACTGACTTGGAGATAGGTCCCGCACAGCACAGACCATAGGGGTACCAGGCAGTCTTACTCTGTTTTAACCTGTGAGGAAGGCTGTTATTTTCCATTCTCTCAGCTAGTGGACAGGAAGCTGGAAAATGGACCGTCAGCACATGAGAGCTTACGTTGATATGCGTTTTTGTTTAATAGAGAGTTTGTGGGGAGTTTGCCATGATGGGGTAGGGTCTTGTGCTGTTGTTTCACTTTGCAAACTTGCTGATAACGACAATCAATTTGTCTGCTGTAGCAGATGTGGACAAAGGACACACATATCTTTCCAGCCTCAGAAAGGACTGAGTGAAAGTCACTATAAGTGATATGTAAGACCATAATGCTTGATGGGAAAAATTCCTATTGAGAGGCACCTAAGGGGAACGAAGGTGGTGAATTTTATTTTATATTTATTGAGGACAAATATACTAGTGGAGGGAAACTATCACTGACTTACTGAAGAAAGGGCAGTTTTGTTTGAGAGATGGGTAACTTCGTTGATAGCATTTACAACTAATGATGTAGATCTTCCAAAGTAAACAAACAAACACCCTTTATTTGTTTTTGCAAACTTGAATTCCTCATAAAATGTGTAAAATTGTTATTTTAAAATGGTTAAAGCATGAACTGCTGTTCTAAGAAAAGGACAAAGTAAGAGTGGAGAACCTTTTCTATTAGAATAAATGAAAGAATATTTTGTGCCTGTCAGCGAGCTAATGCAATGAACATTTAAAAAAATGTCACCATGTTGTATCTTTGCAGCTTTAACTGATTTTCATGAGTTTAATGTAGTTTTTTTTAATTGCTGCTTTCTCAAGGCAATTCTGTATGTTAGTACAAGTACAGAGGGCATTAAAGTAGAACGAATCAATTTATTTAATTCTGCCAGTCTATTACTCATGTTCCTAAGAGCTTACAAATCAAAGGATTTTTTTTTTAAGAAATGTTGTGGAATAAAAAAAGTAACTTTACACATTTGTTGGTTGAAAGTAATTTGGAATTTTAAATTGGAATTTTAAAAATGATACACCGATACCACAGCCAGGCCTTGTGCTTGCTATGTTTTAAGAGCTGTAATTCATTCATTTGGGAGACAACTGATAGGAATTCAGCTGCAGTAACAAGGCATTCATTGCTAAGTCCTTTCTTCGTGTTATTCTCTACAAGTATATATATATATATATATATGTAGAAGTTTAAGTGTGTTCTAAAAAAAAATTAGTGCATTGTATTTTACTAATCAGTTATGAATGTTGAACTGAGGTTAGCAATCAGAATGTCTAGTCTGATTCTTCACCCATCTGGAGACTCAAAGATAGATATATCTTTGAATCTTAATTGAAAAGATATAGTAATTTGGTCTGTTTCAGATCATTCCTATGAAAAATTCATGTTGATATTGTAGTAAGTTACAAGACATTTGTAGGATGGTGATCAGGTTTTTCTAAGCAACTTGACTAAAAATTGAGTGAGGATTTGGTATCATAGGAAAACTTTAATATGAAATTGGAGAAGCATATGTGGGAGAAATCTGACAATGTGGGTAAGTTCTTATTCTTCCTGCAGGTATAAAATACATTTTTCTGTCAAAATTGGGATCTGCCATTTCTATATAGCAGAACAAGATGTCCTATATAACAGCATTGAAAAGATCTTACAAAATTTTGGGAGCCCTCACTCTTTCAGAGTCTCTTCCCCATACAGGAATGAAATATGGATAAAACTGGTAAGTGAATTGCTGGCCAAACCCAAGGCAATCCAGCATCCCTAGCAGCTGAACTGCAGCTGCATTGGGTGTTCACCGGTAGCGGTTGTGGATTTGAGAAGAACTGAGGCAAAATACAGTTCTTCTATGAACAGGTGCCAAAACAGGATAATAGCAAAGGGCAGTCAGAAATAATCACAACATGGAGGAGATGATACTAGTATAAATCATAAATCAGATCAGCAAATTAGAAATATGTTTTCTTGGGCTGTTTTTTACATTTTGCAAGGGTATCCTATTTAGTTATGATTTTATCCTTAGAGATGTCATTTTGGCCAGCGAATGGCCAGTATCTAGAGGTAAATCAAATCTGTGCTGGAAATTCAGGCCATCTGCTTCATATATGGAATTTTAACTTTACAACAAGTGAAAAGAAAGTGTTTCTATTATTTGTTTAACATTATTCACAAAGGCCTCACGTTTTCCTACCTGTTTTCTCTGAGACAATCCCTTTGTCTTGGAAAACTTAATTTTCTTTATAATCCAAGGTCATTGAAATAAATACTTCCTTTTTCATTTGCTGAAAAGTCTGATTTAATACAAAAACTGTATTTAATCCTTCCCCTCGTCCCCCAGTCCCTGGAACCAAACTAGCAACTTTCACAAAGTTAACGAAGGGAGGAAATTTCTGATCTTTATCAACTGCTGGAGTGTGGTAATGGGCACGACTTGTGGAATAAGTGATCTTATCCATGCACCACAGCCATTTTCAAAAACTTGGGGGTTTTTGTGTCCCTTCTTGGCAGTTTCCAGTCTCTGTGTTCGGGTGCAGAGTACTTAAGAAAATAGATTATGAAGAATAGATATTAAAGAGAAAGGAGAATGTCTGTACCAAGGCATTTGCTAGTACTTCATTAAAGCACTTCCTAGTTATAAAAGTGGAAAGTCTAGGAAAAAGTGCATATAGTGCATGCATGCGTCTGAGGTGTGGCTTTAGCTGGAACAATATAGATGCCCAGGTTAGTTATCTGCACCAGCAGACGTATTTACTCTTCCTGCTAGATTGACTAAAGGAGATTGAAACAGCTGAAGGAAGCTTAGCTAAGAAGGGAAGAAAGCTGAGGAGAAAAGCTTCTTGCTTAGGCTGGGAGAGGAGGGGTTTAGCTTTTTATTTTTAGCATAGGAGGGAAAACTGCTGTCTGTCACTACCTCACTTAGCCTGATTGAGCAAATTCTCCCTGGGGGTTAAAGCCTTAAACAACTATGGACATCCTACTTTGTACTGAGTAAGATTTAAAGATGAGAAATTAAAAATGTTTCATATCTTGCTCAAATGAATACCAGTAGTCAAGATGAGTCAAATTCTATTATGGTAAAGCTTACATGGAAAACATTGTTAAGAGTTTAGGTTTCTGTTTTCATAGGTGGAAGATACTTAGTAGTTGGAAGATGGAAGATGCTTAGTATTTGATTTGTACCTTTAAAAAGAAATAATTTGAGATTCTCAATTTGACATAAGAGAAGGGAGCAGAGATTTATGTGCACTAATCTTTATTTCTCTCCGTATGCGTGAGGTCATGATTCACTTTTATTGTTCTTTGGGACTTTTGATTAACCTTTTGATTACCTTGGTTCTGTTCGAAGGACATTGGTATTATCTGTCATTTGGCTGATGATGGCAGGGAAAAAATGTCTTCACAGACTATGGTTTGACAGGGTGGCTCAGTTAATTTTGACAATGATTTTGATAGTGGCCATAAACTTCTCCTCAATTTTCCTTTAGAAAATTGACTGAGCTCTTTTCTATTTGGTGATATGCCCATCTAAACACATTCCACTAAAAATGTCGCAGATGTAGAGACCCATGCGCACCATGGGTGCGGTATGGGATCTGGAAACAATTTGTGTTCATCTGGCTGTTACTGAAATGTAAGACTTTATCTCAGCTTTTGTCATGTCGTGTGAAGAAGTAGGCCTTGTATGTGTGCAAGGAGCCTCAGGATCTCTGCACCCTGCACTGCTACACAGTGTAGGTAGGAAGCTGCTGCAACACCAAAGAAGCCACAGACCTGAGTACTTAAGCTCCTTGTGTAACAAATCAGGAGATTTAGGGACATTTAACTAGGGATTGCAACAATCAACTGACAGGACAGTGCAGCTGAAATGGTCAGAAGAAAATGCTTTTGGTGCTGCGTGTGTTTTAATCTTGCCTCTGATCACAAGTTGGATGTCCAGCTCCTTCCTAGGGCGAGTGCTTCCTTTCGTAAACAGCAGAGGCATCACTTTGCTGTAGAAAATGTCAGGAAGTGTATGGGAGGTTGTATCTAAAAATAATGGTGATAATTGCTTTCTGCTGGTGGGAGGTTTTATTTTGGAACACAGTGAAAGGAGGAAGGAAAGGCTGCAGCCAAGGGAAACCACAGCAGGCTTCAGCCTCCATTTGGTGTTATGTCTTAGTTATTGCAGATATTTTCAATGCTGACTGCTTTTGTTCATAGTTGATGTAAAATTTCATAGCACAGATAGCTGACCAGCCTCTGATGAGATGTTTGTACCATTCTTTGTTTATATTACCACTCTCCCTGGGCCATTGAGCTGGAGGACAGGTAGTGCCGGTGGATGGGGCAGCAGCTTGCTGTTGGGTACTGTGCAGTGTTCGGTGCAAAAACCCCAGGTGGTACTGAGGAATCAGGGTAGGTTTATTGGAAATGGCGTGGGGGAGAGTAGGTGGAAAACTGGTAGATTGGGAGGTATGTGCCCTGTTTTAGTCTGCAGGATTACAGGACAAATAGTTGAGTCTAATCTGCATTACTCCAGTGCTAGGAATAGACAAGATTACAGCTATCTACCTATTCATCTACCTAGCCTACTGCATCTTTTGGGCATTAGTTCCTGACAGAATAACACCAGAGAAGCTTGATAATTTTGGCTCAAGTGGTCATATGTGATAGTAATGTATAAGACTCTAGCAAGTTGCATGTCTGTTGATGTTTAAGGATCACCGAAACAGCAAAGCGTTTCTTTCGTATTGTTAAACAGAAGACTCTGTTAGCGTGCTTCTTTTTCTTAGTGCTTATTCTTAGTACCTTTAAGATGTTGCAAGTCTGCATATTTATCAACATCAAGCTGTTTTTACCAAAACTAGATGTGCTGAATTTTGAGATACACTTGTCACAACATTTGCAGTACACACACATACCCACAAAATGTTAAAACTCATAGCACAAGTACTAAGATGAAAAGTGTAGGGGGTTTCTTTTTTTTTTGGAAGAACTTTTTGTTACTCTAAACTGATTTTCTTGGATCCATTCTGCCCAAATAATTACATAATTCAGCTTTTCAATCTTGAAATCAAAAAGGAAATTAAGAGGTGATCCTTTCCCCTTTCTATATTCTAAGCCTGGATCAAAATCATGTCTTCTATGAATATCTCAAATCATGTAGTAGACACAAAATTCCCATTTGACCTCGTCCAGTGTTCCATGGACCTTACTGTTACAAAGATTTTCTGAATGAAGCCCTCTTTGCTGCATTTTAGGTGGATTACTTTTTCGCAACATCTTTGATGTATAGAGCATTTGTATTTTTTTCTTTGGAGGGACATCTTGCAGCAACTTTGGAAAACCATTCTTGAAGGTTCTGATCCCTTTTTCTATTTTTTCAATGTACTGCACTGGAAGTTGATAAGACTGGTAGGAAAGAGAGTTGGAGAGAAGAAAAAAGTATGCAGCTGAAAGAAATAAAGAAGATAGAGATTACAGTTTTACTGGGTTTAGTGACTGATCATTCAGCGTAAAGGATTGGTGGTTTGGTATGATATCTAGATTAATAGTGATTGGAAATTGTTATCTAGTGCTTTAGTGAGAAAGCCTAATTATTTTTGTTTGATTTATTGTGGGCAGGTGGCCATATGTGATAATTTCATCCTTTTTTGGTACAAATTTGTTCCTCTTCTGGCAATTTTAGTGAACATTACAAAGAACTGCAGATTAAAAACTGTATTGGCGTCTCCATAGGTTAGGATTAAAGTACATTGGCAAGGAAATTTCTAGGGCATGTCTTCTGTCTGTGTCAAACTTGTATTGGGCAGAAATACAGTATTGTTTCTGGATCTGTCAGTCATGCACCTTTCAGAGGTAATGAAATGCAAGAGACCTTCTGAGTCAGATCCTATTCTGACACTCATCCCACTTTTGAAATTTTACTGCTGTAGCAGAAGTGCCGTATTTCTTTTCTAAGATGGAATAGAAAATGTTTCCTTCCTTGTTTCCATGTTAGACTACTGTTAGCTGTAGATGCTCTTAAATCTTTTAACATAATATGTAGCATGCAGACAGCCGCACCAGAAGGACGTATCCACAGTAGATGCTTCATTTTGACCCCTCTCAACCTGTCTCGTTTTATTTTTCACTGATTTAAAAAAATGTTTTCTTTAGCAGATCTATATAGCAAAATGATGAGAGCTGACTGCAGTCTATGAAAAAATCATCTCTTTTCATTATTAAGTTTTCATGTGTTTTTCCCATCTTGTTAATTAAAAAAGGTCACAAATCATGAAAAGACATAAATGAAGAATAGTGCTCCACATTAAACACAATTGTTTGAGACAGAATGTAGTTATTGATTGCATGGGAGTTAGAAAAAATAATCATGTAGAAATTTTTGAAATTGTTTAAATAAGCATGATTTTAGTTTTTAGGGTTAATAGCTCTGCCTGTGTTCTGGGAATAATTCGTGTTCTCTCTAACAATCTCAAAAGTTATATGGATTTTTTTTTAGGGTTGTCAGTCTTTCTAGGCTTTGAAAATGTAATATTCTGCTAATGTCGTTGTGAAGGTTGTGTATATGCACATGCAAGGAAACAGTGTTCTGTTAATGAGATGCTGACTTGAGAATGTGCTTTTCCATCTATTCACTTTGTTTATTCAGACAAAATTATAGGTGATGCAAATGCATAAGTAAAATTATTTTCTTGCACACAAAATCTTGGGTTATCTCCTTGCCTGTCCTAGAACTGGGATAGAGATGGAGAGGAGTAGCAGCACTTAAAGGGTCATGTCCTGCTTCCTGCAGAATTAGCAAGCACAATATCAGTATCGGGACAGAAAGTTGAGTTTCAGATGTGGCCTCTGAAACTGACTTTGATTTCTGGAAGAAGGAACCCACAACACAGACCTGCTGCTGGTATATATTAATCAATTCTGGCATCAGACCTCTTGCTTCTCTGTGTGTGCAGGAGCATTGGACAAAGCAGGGTGATTGTCCTCTGTGTGAGGCTACTCAGTGGCAAAAATTCTTTGCTATGTCTGCTAAACTGTTGCCTGAACTGAGCATAATATGACACAGGCAGTGATTTTCGACGCTGTGAGAGTATGCCAGCTACACAGCAGCTCATGGCACTCCCATGCTCCTGTCCTCTTCTGTTTCAAATTAAACCAAAGTCAGCCAAATGAAAAATAAGTTTTATTTTACTGTCTTAGACCGTGCAGCACACTTCCATCTTTTCATTGCGAACTCTTTCAGCTTTCCTTCTGTGATCCTGTACATCCTGTGACCCTCCAAGTAAGCTCTTTCTACCCATCTGCCCTGCATCACATCTGGTGCTCCATCTCTTGCAGTCTTTGAATTTAGACAAGAGTCTCCTGGATTGTTTTGAAATTATTTTTTTTTCAGCATATCTTCTAAAGCCCTCTGCATATAGACAATATAAATCTGTACTTAACCAGGTCGGATAAGATAAAATGTTAATATTTCTCTTGACTTGAAATCAGCCACAGGATTCAAGTGTCTCTGAGGTGATATCAGGAAACAAGAATTTCTGAGGATTAATACAGAAATTGTCTTCACTCTTTAATCTACCTAACAGGGTAGAGTAATCTTAGCAAAAGACAATATCACAGTATCCTAGGGAACTATTTTAGTATGGCTTACTGTGTATCAGAAATAGTGAATACACAGGGAGGAAAAAATCTTTCTCTGATACAGCATGGCTGTATGTCAAAATTTCTTGTATTATTTAATGCTTTATGTCTTTAAGCATTGATGAAAGCTTGTTGCACCTAAAAGTTGGTTAGGCTGTGAGGTAACTGAGGTTACTGTTTCTGTAAATATCTAGAGATTGCCAGAGGCATCTTCTGTGTCTTATTGTGGAAATAGAAATTTTAAAAAATTGTACATATTTTTCATAGATAACAAGGCACCATATTCCTGCATAAATTTTCTAGTACTTCTGCACTATATTCTTTCCTGGTTTTGGTCCAGTGACACCTTCCGTGAAATACAAATATTTATCCTTTTGCTAAATCTCCTGTCCACTTCAATGTATTGTTATTGCTGAAACCAGTTTTTCTTTTTTTTTTTTTTTCTGAGAGATGGGTCCTTGTGGAGAGTATCCTATGAAGGTGAAGCTTCATTACTTCAGTAACTGGTGACAAGTAGCTTTTTATAGGCATTTGTAACTTGGCTAGCGATAGAAACTGGGAAAGAATTTTTTAAAAAGTTGAATCCATTGAGTTCCTGTAGATGTGATGAATTCTTTTGCATTTTTAGTGGAGATAATTTTTGTTGTAACCTCGTCCTGATATGTTGGGGATTTCAGAGAGGTTTGGGGTTTTTTTGGTTGTGGGTGGATTGTTTGTTTGCTTTTGTAAAAAACTATATTCATGACTAATACGTGATTTACTGTGGATCCAACATCCTTTCTTCAGATTTAGCTGGTTCTTCCCCATCTTGTATTTCTCCAGCTGATTATATTCTTATCTAAAGGCAGCATACAGTTGGCTTGCATCCTACCTATTACAAATCATGTCTCAAGCTTGTGATTTGAATTTTAATCCTCTCCTTCAAAATAACCAAGTTCCAGTGTATGCAGATTTAAAAAGGGTACTCTCCCTTTCTCTAAGTTGTTAGTGAAAATGCGGAATGGCAGCAGACCTAAGCCACATACCTGAACAGTCTCATTTGGTCAATTTTTCCAGTTTGACAATGACCTGCTGGCATGTCCAGTTTGACAATGACCTGTGTTGTTTTGGTACTGTGTTCTTGTGAGTTTTGTCGGTGGTGTAGTGGGGTCTCTGTACAAGAGGGTTTGGAATCTGCAAATACCTGCAGCCAAGCTTCCCTTCGGCAGCATGTTTGGGAGAGGTGGCAGAGTGCAGGGAACATTTTCGCAGGTGTGTGTGGTATTCAGGTTTATCCTACACTCTACCTTGTGGGGCAGCAGGGGTGAGTGTGAAGGATTTTGTAAGGCACTAAGATTGTGGCTGTATTTCAGACATGGAGAAGCCTTCGTGTCTTATACCTCTTACTTTGGGCTCCAGCCTCTGAAATGGGAGGCCTGCATTGAAGACATCCTGTAAAAATGGGGAGAAGAGCATAGGCATAACTCAGGGGCTTAGAGGATCAGCATCAAGTCGGTATTCATGACCTTGGTGCATTGTGCAGGAAAGATCATGCACAAATTCTGTACCACTGGGAGTATGTGCAACACGTGGCAGTCTCATGCAATAGACATTATCTGGATTTTTCTTTTTACGATGTATCCTGGTAACCTTCTTCCTTGGTTAATAAAAACTTTATTTTTTAGTTCCTTTATTAGTCTAGTTCCAAATAGGCACATGGCAGGGAAAAAAGTAATAAAACTTAGCTGTATCTGTTGCGCACTGTGTTTTCCTAACTCGCTTAGGAAGACGACACGCGACGAAAAAGCCAAGAGTTATTGCATCCTTGTGTCTTTCCCATCCGTTATACCTGGTACCCTGTCAGAGAAGCAAATTAGATTTGTTTTGACATGATTTGTTCTTGACAAGCCAGCGTTGGCTATTAATCACCTGCCTGTTCTTTTGTCTGTGCTTACAAATAGTTGGTTTGACTGTTTCTTCTGGTAGTTTTTCAGGAATCTAAGGGTTTTCAGTAACTTCTTGGCCCACAGTTCTGTACATTTTTAAAGGTAGGCATTCTTTTTGTCCCATTCTAATCATCTTGGATTGCAAGTTTTCAAAACATTTATTAAAGGGCTATGTCATTAGTGCGGGTAATTCCTTAAATGTTCTAGAGTGATTTTTCATCAGGTCCAGACAACTCAAAAACCTGTAGTTTAGCTAAGTAGACTGCAGACTCTCCAGCTAGTCTAAACTGGATTCTTACTCCTTTTTCTGTTTGTTGGTTTAATTACATTTATTAAGAATGGAGTATGTGAGCCTTCCCAGTGTCATATGACTCTAATTTTTTCTTTTACTAACAGATAAACTATTTCCTTGGTCTTCTGTATGCTAGTCCTCTCCAGAAATTATTTTTTTCATTTTATTTTCTGTATCCCACATGACAGTTGTGGATTTTGTTAATTATGTTTTTTTAAAAAAATCTTTGGCCTATGTGATTTTATCCATTGTTACAGCCTTCATATTTATCCATAATAATTAGATCTATTGTTCACATTTTAACAGGGGTTTTTTGGGTTCCAGGTGAATAAAGGAATCATGTTGTAGTCCATTTGATTTCCCTTTATAATTTATTACCTTGCATGGGATAGATTGTGCTTGAACTTTTTATATTGTTTAAGAAATTAAGAATATTTTTTTCTTAATCCATTCTTCCCTTGGGATCTTGCTTATCTTTCTTGCTTCTTTGAGTTTATATAAATTTCTTTGCTGAAGATAACTGTATTTATGCTTAACCCCTCACCCACCCAAAAAAACCACAAACTCCTAAACAAAAAAAAAACTCTAAAAAAAACCCGAAACGAAAGGTCTGAAAGGCTTGTGGAGGTCATTCGGTCTAACCTCCTTCCCTAACAGATCTAGTTTCAAAGTTCAGTCAGGTTTCTCAGATGAGATTATTTCTTTTCCGAGAAGAATAACATCTTCCCTGTTGTGTGAGCTGTCATTTAAGTTCTGACAAGCTCCTCCCCCTTTTTGAGAGTTAAATCTAGCAAAGCAATTTTATTTTATTTTCAGTCTGCCACTGCTGGACAGCACTCTTTCTTGTCTTCTGTCCGGATGTTTGGGTAGTGTAAGATGGTGCCTTGTTGCTTTTCTTTCTTGTTTTCTGCTTTTCTTTCTTGAACATGCTCTATCCTTCTGTATCAATTCCCAGACATGCTAATAATCTCATCTGTTACTGTCATGCTACCTAAATTACCCAGGTAGCAAGTGTCTAGCGTGCTATAAAACACTGTCCTGACCACACTGTAAGCTTCAACTAATTCAGCAGATCAAACGTACTTGCCTCTCATGATCTGGGACTCACGTACTCCTGCTAGGAAATACAGTTCTTCATTCTTCCATGTTCCTCAGCTTCCTGTTTACTGCTACTTGTTTGCTACTAACAGCATGTTTGCTGTGGCAGCCTTACGAAAGGGGGAAAAAAGAAAATACGGCAAAGTGCAGTAGACAGCTGTATGTTGCTATCTTATTTATTTCTAGTCAAGAAAGATCAAGTTATAATTCATAAGAAGCAAGACCCTGGGGTCAGACTTTTCTCAGCAGAAATAAATTGTGCGTTATATATGGTTGTCCACCATTTTTGGCAGTAACTGCTACTTACCAAGCCAGCTGTTATATTCTTTATTTTGTCACTTCAGTTGATGCTGAGAATTTTTTGAAGGTGAAATTGCTGATGTTTTGTGTCAAGGACGAAAGAAACCCCAAAACCAAATCAGAATAAGAAATTACAGGCCAGGCATCAAACATCTCTAGGTCCTCACACCTCTAAAGAAGTCATGAATGCAACTGCATAATTATGTGTAGATTCAGATGCACAATTCTCATGTTTCATGGGTAATTGACCTTTTACAGTAATGATCCAGTTGATTGTTCATATACTTAGTTTGTATGCAACTGTTCCACCCTCAAGTTGAAAATACAACCACAGCAGACTGTAGGTTTTCCACATGGAAAACAGTTTTCTGTACAACCAGTATCCTTGTATCCAAATTGATATGTAATTCTTCAGAAGTTATTTTAACGCAAAGTGGAAGCTGGTACCAACACATTCAGCAACTTGATGTTGATGGCGGTACCTGAGTAAGAGCTGTCTGATAACCTCTGCTGTAGCAGTTTGCATTCTTAGCCTGTAAACTGTTAGGATCAGACCAAAAAGCCTACAAGCAAGCTGAAGAGTTTCTGGGCTCTCAGCCAGGTAGTTAAGAGATCTGGCTCCACTTTTTCAGCTTCATGCCTTTACTCTGTCTCATGTCTGAACCATTGAACTAAAATGGCTTGATAGTCTAAGAAAAAATACATACATTAGTTTCCAAGAAACTAGAAGAAACTGTAGTTTTTCTGAGATGGACTGAAAACTTTTTGACAATTTTTATTTCAGAAAAAGGGAAAATTCCAAATTTCATTCAGCTCTGAAACCAAGCAGTATTATTGACAACAAGTCTTGAAGATTAATTAAGTACTGTTTGTTATATAAAACAATAAGCATACCTGCCTTCCTACAAAAAAAAAAAAGATGAGTAGATTTAGCTAGGTATACTACAGTTCAATTTTAAACTGTTTTCATCCTCTTTTTTATATTCTTTAAACTTGCGCTAAAGAGATTCATCTAATCCTTAAATTGTACTTGCCTCCAGTGCAGTCAACTTGTCATGTTTTGAATAACTAATATTTTGGCCTTTTTTCCACCAATATCATAGTTTTCCATGTAAAGATGAAATGTGAAAGGTAAAATAATGACAAATTAATGATTTTCCAAAGACCAGCTAACTGACAAGCTGTGGCTGTACTGATCTCAGTTCTTTCACTGTAGGTTCTGTTGTATCACCTTAAAAAAAAAAGTAGCCGTAATTGAAAGAAGACATGAGGGGTAATAATGCTTAATATAAATTTCCTTAAAAAATTTTTGAAGACTGAATTAATCTCATGAGTGTTGAGGCAAATTGTACTAATTTTTCTAGACGAGAAGGCAAGACATGTAGTTCTTCAGGATAAAAAACCAAATCCCACAAGTAGCTTCTCCTAACTAGAAAGTTCTGTACACTTGCTGTGACCCTCTCGTCTTTCAGGTGTGTACCATCTTTAAAATGGGATATGTTTTTGTGCATCTGTGCAATGCACACTTTTTTGAGGGGAGCCAAACCAGTCTTTTTCAAGTGATGTTTCCAGTACAACTGTTACAATTCTTATTTGGAAAATGCTATGTTCTAAAGTGATTTTGGATATTATGATTAAGCTGCTTGTTGCATACAAGTTAAATAGCTCTTTTTTACAAGAGGGTCTGGTCTGTATAAAATATCATAAAACATTATTGTTTATTAGTAATACATTTAGATGCTTATTCAAGCTAACGCACTTGCACTTTTTCCAGCTGATAAAGGAGACTTATGTGTTGGCTCATGTGAGAAGCATGTGTGTTAAGCAAATGACGCAATGAGAGAAGAACTGTGGTTGGAGCGTATCTGTATCTGGAAAAATACAGCATTTGTCCTCTGAGTGCAGCAAAGCTTTCAGGACAGTGAGGCATTATAGTTTCTTGCTTTTTATGTGACCTGATACTCCAGATGAAGCTGAAGATCTGTAATGGGGCCAGGTAATGGTTTGTGTTGTGTGAGGTCTCCAAGCATAAGATAAATATTAGGAGAGCTTGCAAACACCCAGATCTGGGAGGTGCAGCAGGGAACTGGATGGTCTGGTAGCATGTGAGGCAACCACATCTGCAGCATCTGGTTACATCATTTGTGGTACAGAGGAAATAAGTTTTAGCTGGAAATGGCAGTTTGAATACCTTGAAGGCTTACACCAGTCTTGGATTGATTTCTAATAGAATCTGCAAGCCATGGGAAAACACACAGTGGGACAAGGCTTCATTCCCTCCCTCCTGCAGCTTGTGTTGCAGCCTCACTAGTTTCACAGGACAGCAGAGCTGTATGGCATTGCCAAGGAAAAAAAAAAAAAAGCAAAAATACATTGGCAAGTTCTTTCCTTATGGTTTAAAATGTGACTTCCTCTAAATTATCCTGGTTTTATTCCAGTAAGTGTCTAAAAACCTTGGCTTGCACTACCTGTGGTTTGGGCTCTGCAAGTAGCATCGCCATGCCAGGGCAGAGGGCAGTGCAGGTGCAAAACCCGCCCAAGCTTTATGTAACTGATTTATTAACCATGCAGATGTTTTCGCAAAGGCTGAGCTGCGTGTTACCATGGAGACCTTGTTAGCAACTTTACTTTAAGCTGGATTGCATACATCCACGTGAGCTGCAGTTGCAGCAGGAGCTGCGGGGTAGAATACCCTGAAGGAGAGATGATGGGATTCTTAATTTTCCTTCATCTTAAATTCAGTTTTCTCCAACTCCTTAAGGAACAGCGATTAAAATGTTAGTTTCAGTTTTCCCTGATGCCGGGGCAGGAGCGTGTTTTGCAGCAGTGTTTGTGTTCCCATAAATTCTGGAATTTCACATGACCAGGTTGTTCTGCTCTGGGTGACAAGCTACTGCTACCGCCTCACCCCTGCATCTCTGTATTGTAACATGCTTTTGTGCTCATAGCTGGTCTCCTGCAGCTGTGCTGGTGAAGAACAATTGTTATTGCACCATATTTTAGCCCCTGCCTTCTTTCATATACCTGATTTCAAGACTGGCAGCGGTCATACTGGCTCATGTTCACAGACATTATTCCTAGCTGCAGGAACCTGTCCAAGAACCTTTCTGAGTTATAGCCCAAGATGTACATGGGGAAGAAAGTGGCCTATTTGGACTCTCCAGAGGATACTCTCAGCCTTTTCACTAGGATTATTCTCTGATTCTTAAAGAAAAAGTTGGCTTAGACTGCCTGTATTAGTATACTGAAGGTAAGTTTGCTTGCTTTGTACGTAGGTAGGTATTATCTGCAGACTCTTCACCACCTTTTACAGAAATTTGAAATGCACAGACGGAAACCAGTGCTAAAAAGGTGCAATTGCTGCTAGGTTTGTACTGTGAGGGGGTGAGACCCTACTTTAAATACTACTGTTTTTCTGTGTTTCCAAACAGCTTTGCACCCATCAGTTGGTGGGGTATGTCTCCTCATATAATCCTTTGGTATTATATATCCATTATCAAGTCTATCGCTGGGACTGAATTGCTGATTGTTCATGGGAGTACTAATTTTGTACGGTTGTATAGACTTTGACTGGGTAGTAGCCATTCTGAGTGAGTCCCGTGTTTGTTAGTGATTCTTACTATGTCTTATGCAGTAATAAAAGGGTACGTCTTGCTACTTTTTCCAAGCAAGGATTTGCTCCACCGTCGTTTAGATATATTTTGAATGGGAAAATATCCCATCCCCAGTATGCCAGACCATGCTTTTTCGCATAATTCTTTTCTGTCTGAAGGATCACACTTATATTTAGATCGCAAATGCAGGGTAGTTCTTAGCTGACAAAGGGCCTCTTCCTTAGTTGTGCAGCTGTTAGATAATTAGTTAAAACTTTTTGCAAAATACAGCCTTATAACTTGGCATTGACAAGCTTGCATTTAGTATTGTGATTGACAGCCTCAAAATTAATTTTCAGCCAAGCCCTCTTTTGTTCCCCACACAAAGCAGCAATTTGGGGAGAGTTCTAGCAAGATTGTCTAAGAGCAATAGTGTGTCTGCTCTAGCCTTTGCATCTGAGAACCAGAATTGTGGTTAAATTTTGTGTGGTAACTTACCAGTACATCTGCCAGTTTTATTTAAAGCCTAAAAAATTTACATCTTTCAGAAACAGTATGAAGTTCTTCATTCTGGAAACAGTTAGCCAGAGAATGGCTTTACACAAATTCTTCAAAAACAGTTGTCTCTGTAGTTAGCCCATTTAAAATCAACAAAACTGGGTCTGCAGTGCAATAGGAGAAATAAACTTTGAGGACTGTAGCAGGCCAGCACAATCGACATATTCTTCTTAACAATACTGTTAAAATTCTTACAGACACGCTTCCTCCTGTTTGCCCCTGTCCTTGGTGTTATGCTTCACCTCTATCACCACAGGGTGAATGATCCCTAAGGTGGTTGGCTTTGGTTTTTCATGGGTGGTGATGGTGTAAGCGAGTTGTTGGCATGCTTGTCATGTGCCAGGAGGGGTATGATGTTGACAGTGCAGGTTTCGTCCTCCTCTTTGCCAAAGGAAGCATGATGTTGTTGGTATCTTCTTCCTCCCTCTGGAGTATGAGGGAGGCTACCATCGCGCTTTACACTAGGCTCATTTTCATTGGTCTGCAACTTCACTTTACACCAGAATCTTATGTATGTGGTGGTTTTTCTGTATGTTGGGTAGTTGTTCTTTGTTGCTTTTGCTATCCCTAAGAAAAATGCTTTTCCCAGCTCCGAGGTTTTTAATGCCTTAAACTGATGGCTAGGGAGTTACTCATATCCATAGCATCTCCATTGTCATCCTCCACTCCCTCTTATCATATAGTGCCCATACTCCTTTGCACTTCATCTTTGTCTGTGTCTCCACTTTTGAAGCTGCTGTTGTCACACCATGTTTTAAGGTTTTTTTGCACATGACATCATTATGGTAGGGTCATCAGTATTTAATTCTATGCAGTCTAACTACTTGTTACTACTAGCTACATAAAAATTATGGTTCTACCACATGATTATGCAAAGATAATTAAAATGAAATAGACAGTAGGCATCTTGACTTCTACAACTTTTACAGGAAGCGCCTCCCCCCATTTGATATAAAAAGATCTAAAACCCCTTGTTAATAATTGCTTGAAGGCAATACAGCAGATTGTGGGGAGTAAGTCACTAGCTTTCAAGCTAGCTTTAGGACAAGATTCAGAAAAATCTGGTACTTATGCAGACAAAATCATATGTCTGATGACTGGACCATGTCTGCTGGACCTTATATATGAGAAATTTGGGAGTCTTAATGCTACAAAAATGTAGATGAAGATTGCATTTGCATACTATTTTGTCACACTGTTTTCATTCTTATAATTGAAGCTTAACCATAGAACTTTGTGGAATTTCTTTGCTTTTACTCTTTAGTTTGTCTGAAACTGCAAATAAGTCTGAATGGGTTCATTACGGGCATGCTTCTTTACAGAAAATTGATCCAGAGCAGAAGTGTTTTCTGCCATGTTGAAAAGTTTAATATGTGATCATGTTTGTAGGATTTTGAGAAGAGTTATGTCCGGCAATAAGAGTCTTTTGCACTGTGTGCAGATGGCACAGAGAAGGCCTTGCAGTCGTAAGCAAACCCTCAAGTGTCATATTCATATTAGCCTTGCATTTCCTAATCCTAAGTAGCCCTATCTTTTTAATACCCTAGAGGGATTAAAATTATTGATGACAGGTTTATGTGTATGTCTCCATTCATGATGACTTTCAGCAACTTAATCTTCCTTATGGTTTTTTTTTTTTGGAACTTATGTTCAGCTGCAGTCTTTTTACAAGTTTGTTTAAATCAAAATTAGATTACTAGATCTCTAGTGGAACTAACCTTAAGTGTGTCTTGTGTAATTGTAGGCTTAATTTCTCTTTATGCACTGAAATATATACATGCTGTTATGAGTCTGTGGGAAAGAAGAACCAGAGGTCTGGGAAAGAAGAGATTAGAGGTGGCATAAGAATGAGCAGCAAGTTCCTGTTGAGTATCTGGGAAGTCTTGTATGCTTCTTCTGCTAAGTTAATTCGGTATAAAATAGGAAAACGCCTTTGTTGTAAGGATCCTTGAACTTAAGAGCAGATAATGATGTTAGAGGAACAAAAGCAGTGCTTCATAGAATACTCTTTCCCATTTGTGTATGCATGTGTACTCTTGAAATTGTAACACTATAACAGAAACATTGAAAGTCAATATTGTACTAGGGATGTACTACATGAGCCAGCAATGTGCCCTTGCGGCCAGGAAGGCCAAGGGCATCCTAGGGTGCATTGAGAAGAGTGTGGCCAGCAGGTCGAGGGAGGTGATCCTCCCCCTCTACTCTGCCCTGGTGAGGCCGCATCTGGAGTGCTCTGTCCAGTTCTGGGCTCCCCGGTTCCAGAGAGACAGGGAATGACTGAAGAGAGTGCAGCGGAGGGCTACGAAGATGCTCAGGGGAGTGGAGCATCTCTGCTATGAGGAAAGGCTGAGAGCCCTGGGTCTGTTCAGTCCAGAGAAGAAAAGAGAAGACTGAGAGGGGATCTCAGCAATGCTTATATCTCCAGATATATGGATTCTTTTATGGGGGCACAGGACCTTGAGTTTGGAATTGAAGAATCTAACATAGAAAAAAAATTACAGTAGTGAAATGCAGTAATAGTGCTCTCCATAGGTGTTCTGCTGGTGGAGGGAAGCCTAAAGTCTCTTGACTCCTTCCTGTACCAATAGGATGAATTGTGAGTCTTGCAGATGATTCGTCAGGAGTTTCTACAGATTAAACTCACTTGTTCTGACTTCTCATTGCTTTTGAGATGCCCATGTTAAGGGTTTTGCTGTTTTGACTCATGGTTTTCTTCAAAAAGCCCAGGAAACAGAATCAGAACCCAACAATTTGTTTAAAAGGGTTTATTTTATTTATAACCACTTTCTTAAACATTAATATGGGGACAGCATTGGAGAATGTTTTTTAAAACCAGATTAATACTGAAGCTAAATTTTTCTGCATGATTCGATAAACAATTTTCAGATTTCTGAGATGCTGGCTGTAAATACGCAATTTATTTCAAGGAAAGCAGACAGTAATGGCATTTAATGGCTCATTGTCTAAGTTCAGGCAATAAAAAACCTTGGTGGTCTTGCTATAAGATCAAATACTTCCTCTGAAGTTAGACTGGTAGCTCTTAGCTTTCCTCAGGAATTCCTGTGTATTCTCTTACCATTTTTCTGTCATTGTTAATTATCCAAAGCTTAAAATAGATGTGACAGAACTTGGTTATAAAGCTTTGGAAACCAGACATTTAAAAACCCATATAGCTTTTTAAATCCTGTGAGATCTGAGAGTATGTGTAACAGTTTTCCTAAAGATCTTTAAACGTAATTGAAACTTAAGTATCCTTGTGTACAGACTATTCTGAGTGCTAAGGTTAACTGTGAGAGTTCTCCAAATCAGGGATTGCTGGGTTAGAGGTTTAAGAGAATTCAATGGAAATACCAGATCCTTCAATATCACTGAAATAAATTTAAAGAGTCTGACCTGCAGGTTTTGTATCTTCATGACGTAAGTCTTTTTCCTGAATGTCTCAAAATCAGTAAATTTGGAATGATAGAAAATGATAAATAAGAGGTGCCAAAACATGAAGATGCCAAGGCAGTCATGAGGTTTCTGCCCCAAAATCAGCATCTGCCAAGGGAGACCATCAAAGGCTGAAATGGGGTAACGTTCTAGTTGCCATGAAAAGCCAAAGAGTTTTGGAAGGCTAATTACCTTTAAAACTCTGCATTTCACATTTTGGCTTGTATCAGCTGAACATGAAGCTTACGCTTTTCAGTACAGAAGATACTGAATCAGAGAATCACATTGGTGTGGGAGAACCTGACCCTTTTTTGAGAGGCTCTGACTAAAGAAAGAAAGTATAGAGCATGTTTCTAGTAGAAAGCATAAAAGAAGAGGTCTATTTCAGTTGAAAACTCTGAATTTTGTATCCTATTCCATTCTGAGTAATTTTATATTGCAGTATTTCCTTTAGTTTTATATGTAAAATTTCTTATTTTGAATACAGATCTTTTTTTTGTTGCTGACCTGCTGTATTCTGTTTCTTACTGAAATTACCCAGTTTTGTGCTGCATATCAGCATCCCGTGAAGCTGTATTAATAGAATCTGTCTGAAAATCCTATGCTGTGTTTCAAACTATCTTTTTTTCTGGGAATATAAATGCCTAGAGACCTTATAAAATGTGTCTGACAATCAGGAAAAAGAAATTCAGACTACTTCTCAGGGGGCATATTGAAGCTGATCTATTCAAAACTATGTATTATTTGAACCATGAACAGTAATACTTTTTTTTTTGCTTTAAATATTAAATGTATTAAAGTGAAAGACATGCAGGCAGTGAAATTAAAAATAGAAGTATCCCTTTTTTTTTTTTGAAAAATCACAAAGCTCCACCACAAATGGAGGAGCTGTCGGTGACTTGCATGCATTCATATTTAAAATGTAAGGAAAATAGTTTTCCACTGACACTTTGGGGGTTTCTTTTTTTTTTTGTTTGGTATGTCAACAGTGATAATTGTTTAAGATTGTTACTGATCAACACTAAATGTTTAAAAATTTTCAATACATGCTGCATCTAGCAAGCTTTGGTTTCTTGAAATAAAAGATTTATTTCTGTCCTCACTAACTTTTTTTTTAAGTGCAAAAAGAACAACTGAGTATTGCTATGCTGTTAGAAGTGCTTTGTCTATGACTGTAAGAAACTGTACTTTGAAATTCCAGTAAGTGTCAACTTCTCAGACAGAGAAATTTTTCCGTAAATTACAGAACATGAGCCAGTGTATCAGTACGGTATTTTTTAAATACTTATTACACTGCTGTTGTGAATTGTTAATAGTTTAGTTTCTGACAATCTCCAGAGTGTACTGAACCCAGAAAATCACACTATTGTAAAAATGAACAAACAAAAGACAAAAAACACTTTTGAAAAATGAAACATAATCAAATAATATTACTAAAAAGTCGTGAACAGAGCACCAGTGTACTAATGTGTCATTACTATCCAGGGATTTCTCTTTATGAAATCCTTTCGTGGCTCTTCTGCCCTTAGATTACTGCTTTGGGTTGTTGTATCTATGCAAACAAAGTTCATTCTTTGCTCTTTAGATTATTTGTTGTACAGGTGAACCTCACTGTACCTCTTTGCAAGCTGCTGAAATCATCACGTAAACTCCATTTTCTTAAATCATCACGTAAACTCCACCTATTGTTATGGTGCTGTGATGTGCTCAAAGGTACTGAGCATGTGACAATTACAAGTTTGTTGCTTAGTTTTGCAGCGTTTGAATCATACATCCCAAATGCTGACAAAACATGTCACAGTTTCTAGTAAAACCATGAAAGCTGCTGTGCACTTGAAACACCTTTTGGCTTCATAATACATCTAAAGGTCTCCTGGTCAATCAGCACCGTTCTCTGAGGTCTCTGCTTCCAAAAGCAATTTGAAGCCGTAGGAATTCTGCTCTCTCAATCACATCTGTTGTACCTGAGGGAGGATAAAGCTGACTGCCTCTGTAAATCACAGTGGTTCTCCTGCACTTGGTGTTTACTGTTGTTGTTCTTTTTTTCCTTGACAAATGCTACTTTGATAAATAAAGTTTGGCAGGCATGCTTGAGGAAGTCTTTGTATTTATCACTCCTTTATATACAGGATTGATTTTTCTCAAAATCAACGCTGGCATCATTCCTAGTCTCCTCTCTCATTCTATCGAATTATTCCTGGTAATATACATGAGTTGCAACTGTTTTTTTTAAAGTTAATGCTGTGTTCCAATCATAGCCATCCGTCTGAACGGAAGCCGTTTTTTCAACAATATCAAACAGTACTGTTGAAGCTAGAAGTGGTTAGTAGTTCTGCGGCGTGTGTCAGAGCACATCTGGGCTTCTCATGTCTGGTTTTGGGTGCCTCAGTATGAGAAAGACGTTGGCAGGCTGGACAGAGCCCAGAAGACTTTCTGGGTGATTGCATGGGGTGTGAGAAGAGACTGGAGGAACTGTGCATCTTTGTCCTGCAGAGGAGAAGGCTGAGGGTGGGCAGGAGGTGCCTAGCGAGTCTCTTCTGCTAGCTAATGGGAGGTTTTAAAGAAAGTGGAGCCTGACTTCTCTCAGACATGCATAACAAAAGGATCAGGGGCAACAGGCAAATTGCAAGAAGAGAATTTCTGATCAAGTGCTAGGAAAATAAATTTTACAGCAAAGATGCTGAGACACTGGAGCAGGGGCCCAGAAAGCAAGGGATATTTACAGACTTTTAAAAATTCATTTATTAGAAGGAAAGACATCTAAGGATTGTTGTAATCAATCTCAAACAAGCAGTGACTAATTTTACAAGGTTTTAATTCATTATAATTTCATTTATTTAGCATTTAATTTACTTAGAATTTATTTTTAATTGATCCTCGGTAAGAATCTTTAACAAAGATAGTTGGACAGCTTCTAATAAAATTTTGCAGTACCTATAGTAGTATACTTACGGACTAAAACTGCTTATGAGTTCTGTGACTGGTAGGCCTTTTTCATTTTTTTGCAAAGAAATAGCCTCAGTGAGCCTCTTTACTTCAACCTGTAGAATCCATGTTGCTTCACCTCTCTGAAAAAAAAAGTTAACAGTTTTTTTTATTAAACTGGACTGATGACTGAAAAAAAATGGATTGTTTTTCTATGGCTTGTTGATTTTCACTTAGGGTTATTAAGATAGTCTTTCACAAAAACTGTATCATAGGGACCCAACTGAATGCTTTCTGAGAAGGACAAAAGTAGACCATACTCAAAGGAAGAGAGTGTGTCTGAAAGATATTTTCATATTATCTGCTAATAAGATATTGGCCACGTATTAAAAATTTGTGGATATAGTCCAGGCATGTGAAGGTTCCTATACTGTTGAAATAAAATGATAAAAAAATTAAATTTCATTATTAAGAGAATGTGATCATTTTGAGTAACAGCAGCACAAGCACATAGTTGAGGAAGATGCCTAAATCATCTGAAAATGTCAGCCTACAGTTATACTCCAAGAATCCCAGAGATTTTTTTCTCTTTAATTCTGAACACATACATGGACTTTCAATCCACAGGGCTGAGAGATAATTTATGGCCTTCATATTAATGCTTAATTATACTTAGAGGCTACATTACTTTTCTGTGCCAGACCACAGAAGACAAATAGGTAAAATTAAAAAAAGGGACATCAAGTTTTATGTCCACTTGCTATGTATAGTGTCATGCCATTAAGCTAAATAAAATAACGTTGATATTAGAGACAATTTGGGATTTCTTTTTTTTTTTCTTTTTTTACTTCATCAGGTGAAAAGGAATGTTGGAGTCAGATTTTTATCCATGACAGAATTTAGACCCCTTCTGGCATTTCTGGGCCCCACTGTTGATTGTGTCTTGGATTCTGCATAGTGGTCTTAAATGAAACTAGGTTTTTTGTAATGAAGATGAATCAAGCAATTGTTTCAAGAATAAAGAAACAAAGCTAGAACTTGGCTTAGTACAAGAAGTGTATAGTCCAATACTGAAAACATTCTACGCAATGTAAGATGACAAAAAAAACCCCAAAACCTCCTACCAGTCCATCAGAACGGGTTTTGCCAGTTTTATTTGGTTAAAGAATGATTAGTTTTATGATTGTCTTCAGATGCTGAGTACTTCAGCACTCCAAAGATGCTTTTCAGTTTAACTTGAAACACCTTTTGAATCTAGAGAGTGTGATATGTGATGGAAGTAGGAGACTTCTTGTTATGGTGATCTGGCAATGAGTGCATTTTTATCCAAAATTGTAACCCAGATTTTGTCCAAATTTGATGCATTTTAAATTGACGTATAACAGCTGCGCTGAGTAAGGCTATACGCAGCTCAAGAACCTGCCTCCAATGGCATCCAACAGTGAATTTGAGACACTTGAATAAAAGAAACTTTTGAATAAAATTAGATGAGATTCGTCCATTTTTATTATGGGATTAAAAATCTTTCAGGTATTGTCTATTTGTACAAAATGCTGTCAAAAGTTTTCCTCTCAATTGTTCAGAGAGGAAGCCATTGCCTTAATATCATATTTGTCTGATTTGTTTCTGCAGCAAGACTCAGCCAGCCATGCCTTAACCTCACTAGCGTTTCTGCATGTCTTCTCACTATAGCATAAACTAAGCCTAGGCTTGGCCTCTGCTGTCTTTCCTGAGCTTTCCTTGTGTGAGTATCAGAGCTGGTTAGGATCACATGTGAAATGGCACTCTGGATCTAGGTCACTTCCACCCTGCTGCAATGTATGTAAAGAAAGGATGAACATACAATGCCATGGGACACATTGCTTCCAGCAATATTGCAGCACAGTACCATCAATTGAATCTTATGTGGGGGAACCTTTACATTTACCATCATTGTTTCTCAAAAATTTACTGTTAATAATAATGTGAAAATTTGATTTAGAAGAATAAAGCATTTAACAGGATTATTTTTTAACAATCTTAAATTCTTAAAGCTGAAACAGAATTTCATCATTTGCCAAGTTTCTGTTCATCAAGGCAGCGTCTCCTGCCATGTTGATGTGAATCCTTTGCAATAACAGTTCAGCAAAACAAAACAAAAACCCACAGCAAGACCCATGGTCTTGTACTGAGAGCCCAGCACTGTGCTCTAAACTCCAGATGTATCTTACCAGTGCAGAGCAGAGGGGAAGAGTCACCTCCCGGGTGGCTGCTTTCCACCTTTGCTGTAAGGGCACGCTGCTTGGTCATGGTCATGGTCAGCTTGGTGTCCACCAAGACTCACAAGTCCTTTTCTGCAAAGCTGCTTTCCAGCTGTTTAGGCACCTGGTGCCAGAAGTTACAAGCTTCCGGACCCTTTCCTCATGGGACTCTCACCTGGATAATCTTGGACTTTGCCTGCTCCTCCTTTGGTACCTCTGGAGTTTCAGGCCTGCCAAGCCACAGGGGCTTGGAGGAGATATGTTCCATCACTTTTTTGTCACCTCTGATGCTGTCCAGGCTGCTGACTCCTGTGGCACAGATGGTCCATCAGTGCACACCTCCTGCAGGCAGTCTGGAAATAAAAATTCCCTGTTGTCTTTGCCTCCTAGAAGGCTGGGACTGGTACTAGTTTGAAAGGTGAAGGATGTGTTTAAGACCCTGCAACTGAAATGGCAAATGTTTCCCGTCCTCTTACACTTGCTTTTTGACTGCATGTTTTATCTTGTGTTTTGTTCTGAGCAATAATTGTGAATACATCTTTGGAAAATTTGAATTTGTGATTTCAGGCCTTTCTCCGTTTGTCAGTCTGTGAACTTGATTAGGTGTATTGGTTCTTAGTCTTCTCTCTTCAACTGAAATTTCACAGATTTCACAAAAAGCTGCTAAATTTTCTTCATTTTCTGTGCAACTGGAAGTGCTGTTGGTCACAATGTTGGCTACAGGTTGCAAGACGAGAGGAAATGTCAGTTACTCCACTGCAGTACAGAAGCCTAGTGGCTATGAGCTAAGGGGAGATCTACTATGGCTTGAAAATAAGCTTCCCCAGTTATGTAAAATTAAGCATCAGCAAATAGTAAATCTGAATTTATATTGCAGCCTGTTCTCCTGTGGCATCTGGCTGAGGCTAAATTCTACTCTTCTAAATCCATTTGTTAGGGTAGCCTGCAGCTATGAGAAGAAATTAAAATTCTTTAATGTTATTTCATGAGAAGTTCATGCCTTTAATGCGAGAAACTGGAATAGCTGACCTCTCTGCAGAGGTCAAATAATACATAATGCCAAATAATAAATCATATCAAGGATGATAATTGCTATTGGCTCCCATTTATAAATATATGTGCTCGCTAACATCACTAGAAATTTTTAAGTTAGAAATGCCTTTTCAGTAAAGAGATTCATGGGGCATTTTATTTCCATGCATGAGAAATTAATTGAGTAATTTTACAATGGCTTATAAAGGTCGTTAATTCTAATGTAAGCTGAGAATTCTTGGCTTTTGTAGGCTTCAGTTGTATTGTTAAATGTACTCGAAATTCCAACTATCCATTTTTGCACTCCTGCTTAGTCTGATAGTTCTTCAGGTGAATGTCCACATTTCTGGATGCACAGCCAGCTTCCAGGAAGAGGCTACACTCCTGAGAGGCTCTTTAGCCTACTTTCCAATCAGTATTATTTTGGAAACCTGAGTTCAAGTACATTCTTTTTAAAAAATTAAAAAAAAAAAAAACATAAATCTTGCCTTCTTACACAAAGATATAAGGAAAGCAAAGCTTCAGGCAAACTAGGACAATAGGGAAAGACCAGCTCTTTCTTGGGAGGTTTCAGACATTCGGACATCGTATTTGTTATCTTACAATCAGCATGATGTGAATAAGATGCTCATAAACTCAGTTAGTCCATCTAAGCAATGATTGTACTGTTCGAAGTAATCTGTTCTATTTGTTTGGATACTTAACTGCTCTTCGTATTCTTGAACATGTCACATTTTTCCAACGACAGACCACAATGGTCAGCCTCCAAGTGTATTAAATGCTGTGTTTCTTTTCACCAAGCCATTGTGGTGTTTGCTTTCAGGCACAGTTTGAGTGTCAGTGAAGCTCGTTGTATGTTTCCAAAATGTAAAGGAAAGTTCACGTTAAAGAAACATCAAAATGCAGTCTTTTAAAGTTTATTATTCCTATGAGAGGCAGAGGGACTTCACAGTTAAAATCTGAATGTTTTTTATTTGATTGCCTTGTAATCTGAGTAATCTTTAGGGATAATTCCTGTACACTGCAGCCAGGGCACCCTATTCTTCCTTTCATGGAGACATTTCCCAGAAGGTAGTATTACACAGTTATGACATTTAAAATGGAGATGGATAATTTTTTTCTTAAAGGATAATTTCCAAAGTGTTTACTAATTCAGAACAGGTTAGGCAGGGAAAGGCATAACACACAATTATAAAAAGAATCTTTAGGCTTAACAGATGTGAATTCAGGATATGGCAATCAAGATCAATGATTTTCTTTTTCTCCTCTTGCCAAAGGTACATAAAGTTTCAGGAGGAACACTTTTCTTGCTGCTGCTTGAAGGGGAGCTGGAAGAAATACAGAAATTGTGTTTATGGCACTACTGTTCTGTGGAAAGGTTAGCTTGAAACTCACCAACTGTAAGATGAAGTCTAGGAAATTACTGCCCTTTCAGCAACAGCGCAGAAGATACCTGGGAGAGAAAATTAAATGTGCTAGATGCTAAAAGTGTCTTTATTTCTTCACGTCATCAACTTGTGTTTCATCAAGTTTTATAACATAGCAGTTTTCTAGTAGTATTTCAAAAGTCTCAGCACATGATCCCAGGCCACATTATAATCTCCGTAAATTGTTCTTTAGTCCTTGTACTCTCAACCTGTAGACCCCCAGCATTTAAAAATGCCCACGGTGAAAAATATAGCGCAGTAAACTGAGCTGGATGGTCTCCTGATCTTCCCCAGGCACCTCGTCATTACTATTCAGCTTTGCCATTTTTACTTTTTCATTTACTTGTGTTAGGAAATAGGCAATCGGGGCACTGACATCCTTTCTGTCACAAAATCTAAGAAAGAAAGGGTTATGATACAGTTTTATTCTTCTCTAAAACTGTTATGTAAATTCCAGTGTGGCAGGTTGTCCTGGGTTTGGCTATGATAGAGTTAATTCTCCCCAGAACGCTGGGAGGGGGGTAGCCGACCCAAAGCACCCAGGCAGGAATTCGATCCCACTGCCGTCACGCCCAGTCCATAGCCGGGGCGCGGGCCGGGC
>VZSC01007507.1:37888-50390 GCA_013398225.1 Steatornis caripensis | reverse complement strand
ATCAACTTCGTGGCCCTCCGCTGGACTCTCTCCAGTAGTTCCCTGTCTCTCTTGTACTGGGGAGCCCAGAACTGGACACAGTACTCCAGATGCGGCCTCACCAGGGCAGAGTAGAGGGGGAGGATCACCTCCCTCGACCTGCTGGCCACACTCTTCTTAATGCACCCCAGGATGCCGTTGGCCTTCCTGGCTGCAAGGGCACACTGCTGGCTCATGTAGTACATCCCTAGTACAATATTGACTTTCAATATTTCTAAGTAAGTATTTTTTCCTCATTTGAAAAATTATGCCCTGGCATTTGCCTCCAAAAAAGCTACAATTTTTAAAGCTTCTTCCTTATTCCTTTACACGCATAAGCTCCATAAAAAATACTATTCTTACTAAGAGAATAGTTCTAATCGATTGTTTCTTGGAATTGAATCTGCAAGGGAACTGGCACATTACTTTTGCCCACCCTTATATAAGCAGTCGTTGGTAATGCACTTGTAGATATGTTTGTTCATGGAAGAAGCAAAAGTAATATTGTACTGCTTTGAAAGAAAAAGGCAAATATCTAATGCTTCAAGATTAATATGATGGGGTAGATTTGCCTTGTCAGGAGATATCTGCAGAGATGAGAGTTTTCAGCAATAGAGGGTTCTGTGTTTGCATTGACTCAGAGTAGAGCGCAACATTGCATAAAATAATCTCTGAATTGTTCTCTGAAGTGTGTTAGAATTTCAGGCAAAGGAATACTAACTATGCAGAGTTGAAGGGTCAGTTTGGACTGATTTGTCTTCACGCAACCAGGACATTTTATTTTTAAATATTTCCCTTCATTAAGTAAGAGCTGTCTGAGTGTAATAAGCACAATGCCTTGGTTTAGGTTTCCAGTGTTCTATTGTTCTGAGGCTTGTTTCTGTCTTTAAAATCTTCCCTGAGAGAAATGAAAAATTATAAACCTGAAAAGAAAATGCATAGCAGTTTAAGTAAATTAGCAAATACCTTCTGAAAGCAACATCTACAGAAGTATGTATATCTTAAATTTTGTTAAGCAGTATTTAACAACTTGCTTGATTTTTAAGTAAAATACTTTTTCACTCTTATTCTTTCCATTTCCTCCTTTCCATTAAAGAAAAAAAAAAAAGCAAGAAATGTTTTGTGCTGGGAAGTCACTTATCCTGAAGTCAGCCAAGTGTGTTAAAAGCATATATTCACCTCTGTTTTAACCCAGAATAATTGTATTCCCTTAAGACATGATTTAATTTACATGAGTGAACGTTACAATAAATAAAGCAAATGTGCTATAAGTAGTGCTCTTGTTGCATCTGAATGGCTTGTTTTGAGTATTTACATAATAAGATGTTTGTCTGAATATGCTGGTATTGCAAATGAACTGAAATGGCATGTAACTTCATCACTATGGGCTGCTTGTATCTCATCATGTCTGAACAAAAGTAGAGTATCGCTTGGTAGTTCTTGATTTCACACAAATATGGTTGATTCTTCAGTTTTTAACATCTGAAATCTATGGCCAAACATGTTCTTCTGTTTATCCTGATGGACATCTGTCTTTAGACTGCATGTGCTCAGGGAGAGTTGCTGATAGGGACTGCTGGACACATCCATTAAATCAGTAAGCGTCCTAACATCGTCTTATCTCTTGACAATGCAGTTTGTTGGTTTTTTTTTTCCTTTCTGTGGAAAATGCCAAAAGGGTGTGGAGTCTGGAAAAGATATTTGTCTGCAATTCATTCTAGTTATCTGTGGCTGTGTTCCCTCTCATGTTTCATTAATCTCCCATGTTGCATTTTTTTACATTTATTCACATAGGAGGACAGTGTCACTGTCCCACTCTTAGATCAAGCTTTGGCTTATACATCCTTAATTACCCCAAATACCCAGCTTTATTTAGTAACTCATGATCCTTCCTTTTTGTGGGAAGGGGGCAGGGGATGGTGCTTGATTGGAAGTGAACAGGGAAACCTAACAATTTCCTTAAATCATAATACTGTATATGTCTTTTTTCAACCTAAAACCCATTTACTGGAGGAAAACATATAAACTATTGAAAACATTCCAGTTCTGGTTCAGCTTTCTTAAAGGATATTTTGAACTGAAGAAAGCTGTAGGAAATATAAAAGAATGATTGATTTTAGCTAAGACAAGAATTCCAGTGATGCTGTGTCTTGAAACTGCATCTTGATAGTTTCATTTAATCCTCCTTGTGTCCTGCATTAGGAGTGGGTGACTATTCTTTACCTTGGTAGTGATGAATAGGAAAAGGTTACTCACTCATAGTAAGGTGTTGGTGAATAACAGTTTATGATTTGATGATATCTTCCTCCAGCTGTCACTTTTTCCAGGTGAAGAATCTTAGTCTATTTAGGGTTTTTCTTTATTTCTGTGTAAAAGCTATTTCATTGCCTTTGTTGCCCTTCTAGCTGCCTTTTCTAGTTCCACTGTGTCATCTTTGGGATGAGGGGCTAGAACTGGGCGCATCAGCCCAAATACATTACATTTTGGATTTATTTACTGGCCTCCTGGTGCCAGTAACTAAATTCTTGTTGCAGCTAAACTTCTTTACCTTGTTTGCTCACTTGGTTTGGTGATTTGCTCATCCTGTGCTGGGAGCCTCCCTGCTGGATTTCTAACATTTCTTCAGCGATAGAAGAGAGAGAAGAGAGGATGGAAGAAAAGGAGAAAATGTGTACATTTCATCTTGGTGCACACTGAAGCGTTCAGGGAGTTTAAATTCTTTGTAACATGTACGGTTAGACTTTATTTGGAAAATAGCTACTTTGATAGTGAGCTTATTTGTCTCAAAATAAAAAGTGTGTGTGTGGGGGTGTTCCTCTGATTCTGATTTTTAAATATTACTGAAGAAAAATATAGAAGCAACATCATGCCTTTTATTACATAACAACTGTTGAAATTTTAGTTATCTTTTTCTACCTTTTCTGGGAAGATTCAGGCATTGTTAATGGTTCCTAAGTGTGAAAAAAAAAGTTAAAGAATTAAAAAAAAATAGGAGAAGTTGTAAGGAAGACCTGCCACACCATGCTAAGCAGTTTTGTGCAGAGGTCTGTCTTCGTGTAAAACTTAGCTATTTTCTAACAAATTGGTGTTGTAGCCTGTCATTCTACCTGGAAAGTGGCAATGAGGAACACCAAGAGTAAAGAAAATACTATTCTGATTTGTCTTTCTCAGTGGGCAATAATCTGTCATTGATTCTGAGCAACAAAGAGATTTTATTCTGGTTTTGCAAGAAGAACATTTATAGGAAAATTTATGTAGTGATAATCTTAGTATTTCTAGAGATGAACTCGTCGGATTTTCTTTTCATAAATATTCAAGAGCCAACAGGTAATTTATAATCACAAGAATTTATGAATGAATAAATGCCTGTTTGTGAATTCAGTGTACTGATCTAAACATGAAATTGCAGTAATTCATCCTGTTACCATATAAGTAGTTTTATAATAATCAACACTGAACTCTGACGTGAACCTATGGAAATCAGACTTATTAAGTAATTTGTGACATTTCTGCATAAAATTTTACTGCATAAGGTCTTGTTAATGCTTTGTCAAGCTTGTTTTTTAAATGCCCCAGTCTGCTGTGCTTTTTACAAGGGTTCCCTTCAGTTGACCTCACTGCATGCCTGTTTAATGTTTTCTATATTATGAGATGCACATAGAGAAACACAGAACACTTTTAAATTTTGTTGATTCTTCCACGGAACAGGGGATTTCCATTCCTGTTTGCCTGTTTCTTGGGCTGGGACTCTCCACATTCCTCTCATCTCTTCACAGTACCTGATTCCTCCCCCCTCACTCACTCCCTTGCTTTCTCTTAAAATTTGAAAGACACAGTGGTTTGGTTTTTTTTTTTTCTGCGGATTATTTAGGTTTATGGTGGTGTGTCCCTCGGTGTATGCTTGGGGAACCTCTGCAGGTGGCACAGGTAGTGCATGTGAAAGCCTGAGTGTCCTCCCTGGAGCAGCTGCTGCTCCGACCACTTCAATATCCCCCTCACCACATTGTTCTCTGCAAATCTGCTGATTCTTTCCTTGGACTTGTCCAGCTGACTGGGTCCTTACAGATGGGATCTGAGAATCAGAGCTGGGGTGCCTTATATAATGAGATTCTTGGATCTACTTGATTCTTTAATAATTTAAAGACTTCTCAGAAGCTATTAATTTCTAAAAACAATTCAGGCGATCTTGAATGATTTCTTATGCTGCCACTGAAAAGAGTGCATCTTCAAAAGAAGGGTTTCTTTTAAAAATTTTTCATTAATAAACTAAAGTTATTTCTGGGACACTGTATGTTCCTCACTACCATCAATAAAATATTCCTTATGTTTCATTCTTTGTTAATTGGCATAGTTCTAATGCATTTTGTGCTTCTGTAGACTATTATTTTGCAAGTACTTGCAAGAAATTAACACAATACTTGATGTGTTTATATATATGTATGCCTGTGTGAATGTTTATAATGAACTACATAGACATATATAATATGCATATAAATTGTAAAATAAGCCTGTTTGAAGACAAAGTTCATTTGTCACACACAGGAGAAATATGGTACATGTTAATGTATTTGAGATGAGGTGCATTCATTAAGGGTGAAATACTCTAAATGGCTTATTCCCACTTCTGTTGAATTTGAAAGCAGTTAAAATTCCCAGGATTTGGCCATATCCCTGGACATGCATAGCCAGTCAACACTTCCTCAGCCATGGGGCTTTTTTGATGAAATGGGCTTTGAGCCTTGCACCAGCACCTTGATGCTTCTGTGAATTTCCTGGATAATCACTGTCATTTTGAGTCACCTCACAAATGCCATTTGACCAATGAAATGTATTAAAAAGTTAACTTGTGTTTGGCTGTGTCTCCTTCTCAAATGAAATAGTAGTCACTGTTCTGAGTACTCTTTAGTACTCATGTAAATCTTGGGGGTTGGACTAGATGATCTCTAGAGGTCCCTTCCAACCCCTACCATTCTATGATTCTATGAAATCTTCTCTGATGCATAAGAAGCTTTGCAGAGAGGTAAACCCAAATCATCACATTTTCCAATATAGTACTAAAAGTACAATATTCTGTTGATATTTTAATTTCATTCTCTGAAGTACCCAGCCAAACACATTGACAAAATAAGTATTTTCACTGGTGTGTGAACTTGCATAATTCTGTGACTTATTTATGGGCAGTTACTCACTCCTTGAAGGTGAATAAAAATAATCCAAATAATGTGTTACATAAAATGTTTTATGTAGCCCAGACAACTTTCTAGAGCCATCTATCTACAGAAAATCTCTCTAAAATGTATTTACTAGCTTGCTTTCTGTGTACAGTGTTCTGTATCCCTCCCAACACACCGTATTCTCATTAAACTTAGTATAAACTTAAAAACCAAAATGATTCAGCAGTAGGAAGAATTGGAAGCAATTACAAGCAAGAAGAAACATTTTGTGGGTTGTTTTTCGTGAAGTTCATGTCAGTCAAGAAATTAGTATGTTATCAGAGATAGTATTTAGTGCAAATTTGTCAGATGAAGACAAATCAGAAACAATATTGAATTTGATCCTAATAAACCAAGATAATGGAAATGCATCTACTCTTCAGGAAAGCAAGAAAAGTTACTTTGTACATTGAACACAATGAATTGTGATTGTTCAAATTCTTTGATGGCTATTCATCAAACCTATATACTTGTGTTTTGATACAATGTAATTTTTAGGGCATTCAAATAATCAAATTAGAAGACTGATTTTTCAGTACTGACCGTATTTTTAGTTTCTCTTACCCTTAAATAGACAGTTCTGTCATTCAAGGTACCCAAATTATTTTCTACATGTTAAGATTCAGAAGTTAGTAAAAACCATGTTCACAGAATCCTTCCTCAGAACAAATCCTGGGCTCGAGCTATGGAACAAAGGATGTAAAGGATGAAGTAACTTCTTACTCATTCACCGTTCTGTCGCCAAACCTGATAGATGAGCAATGCGCGAGAAGCTGCAGTGTTGGTCCTCAGTAGAGTACAAGTTGGTAAGGGATTTCAGTTCCACCTCCTGGGTGTCTCGGGAGAACTCATGGAAAACGCAGGATGGTAACCAGAGCTGGGCTTCCAGGATGGGAGGCAAAAGTCTGCAAGCATTACATTACTCTTGCTGATACAGCATGAACCCTGGAGACCGGAGATCTTGCCTTCTTACATTTCGGTTCATGTGAATGACTTTTTGGTATCTGAAGTTGCTCCAAAGTTATGGTAAAGCAGCTATGGTAAAGTCTTTTAGCTTTCTTTATGCCTGGTGTCTTGATGGCAGCAGAGACTTCTCTAGGGCAGTCACAGCACAGGCCAACAGTGGAGGCTTTTCCACAGGTGTGGCTGCACACCTTGCACAGCAGAGACCTTAAGGCAACAAGAGCTCCCTTTGGCTGGCATGGTGCTGCTTGATCCATGGCTCTGCTGGCAGAAGAGGTCAGGGAGGGAGAGACTTGTTCTCAAGGTATAGCTAATGTGGCTAGGCCAGCAATACTTTATAGCAGGCAGCTGGTCTGAAACATAATGCCTAACGTTACACCGTTGGCTGCAGGGTGGGCAGCACAGGGAGAGTGCTTGGGCACGGCTGTTGCACGGGTCGTGGTGCTACGTGACAGGTGTAAGTAGTGCTGGTACAGGAGCTGTGAATAAGGTAAGGTGGAGCTTTTGGTCTGTGAGGGCTGCAGAGTGTCTTTCACAGCCACTTTACATTCAAGCGGTAACAGTTTTTTCCATTTCTAACAGTAATGGATTCCTAAAATCCTCAGGAGAGTTTTTGTTAAATTGTATTTAAATATTAACATGTCTTGTAGAAGTTTTGCTCTTCCAAGTCTTCCTTCTATCGTATTGTTGGTAACGTACTGGCAAAAGTGAGAAAGATTGTAAGGATATATAGTTAACTGGCTGATTTGTGTAGTATCATTATCTTCATACGCTGTAATGACTGTATGACAGTTTTTTGTCTTCAATCATTCTGCATATTTCAGTGTTTCTAGGTATCAGACATCCAAGAGAAGTAAGTACATTATACTCTTTCATGCAAAGATGCATTCTTGCATGCTCTTACTGTCTATTAGAAAGCAAGAATATTGTCTATCATTCAGTGATACACTCGTTACTTTGCAGGTCATGACTTGTGTATCTTCGAAGCGTGGAGCAGTGTAAGGTCAGCATACTTCTTCCTAGAGTTGGTGCTACTAATGATTACTAAGGTTTGAGAAACCTGAATTGTTCTTACGCTTTTACTTGCTGCATAGATGTTGCACATGCATGGTACTATTGAGTGTGAAAATTTTAATAGCTAGTTTAATATTTTTGGTCTAGTTACTTTGGTACCTCACAGTCGTGCAATCTGGACTACTGATGTCTTGGGAACCATAGCAATTAGCAAATCTCTCTGTTCAGATTTTGTGAACATGAATATAGTAGCTTGTGCCAGTGAACGGAACAGGAGCTCAATGGAAAAAGAACTAATTTTCTTTTTTTACTGCATGTTAATGAAGTGATTTTCATTCAGTTTAGCTATGGCTGCTTTAAAAGTTGACCAATGTAAATGTCAGTTATGCTTTGAACTAACATGGTTTTACTTTTGCTCTGGCTCAAATGTTAAATATTTTGTACTAGGCTGAAGGAGAGCTGTTTGGCAAAAGGTAACAGTGAAAGATCTGAAGAGCAAATAGGTGTCTGAAATGTCAAATGCTGAGATCATGAAAACTGTTTAGTTTTATTCACATGTTTAATCAAAACAAGGTGGAGGATTAAAAATAATGTGATAGAAGTGGACAGTGTAATGGACAGTTGCAGTATCGGCAAATAATAGATTTCAGAAGATGTAACAAGGCAACATAAGTCTACAGAAAATAGAATTTAATTTGATTTTCATTGAATATTGCTTCTTTGATAAAAATATTTCATAGTTCATGGATTGAAGATAGCTATGTCTTCTTTTTCCATAACGAAAAGAAATTATTTCTCCCTAGACTTCTGAGACTACAGTAATTAATTTTCACCTCGTTTTTTGATAGAATGCACAAAATGAAAATTTGGAGCATAGTATCTGGTTTTAGTTAAGAATTTGGATAAGCCAATCTGCTTTTTTTCCTCTTTCTTTTTCAAAGTTTTCATTTTATTGAGAGAAGGAAGTAGACGTATAAAGGAGTTGAACTGGGCAGATGGCTGGAAAGAAGTGAAACTTAAAATCTGTTTTCTTTTTTTTTTTTCTTACTTAGTAAAATCATGTGTGTTTGAAAGCCAGAGTGTTTTGTTCCAGACACCAGCTGGTCTTATAAAGATATTACTGCTTGTTTCTTTTTGTAAGTAAAGACAGACATTAATCTGAGAGTGAGATGCACTTGGATAGGTAGCTAAACGGACTTTTTTTTAAATTAAAGTCTGATATGTAGCTTTCAGTAAACTCCTGGTTTATTATGAATATAACACATAATTGCAGCCTGCCTTAAATACATATTTTTCAGAAGATTAATTCTCATGGCCTGGATTTATTTATTTATATGTTCATGAATTCTGTCTAAACTCTGCTCTTAGAGAGAAGGATTAAAGGTAACTCTACGGCTGTTAGCAGCAATGGAAAGAACTGTATTATTGGGTTTTTTTCTGATTACGATTCACCCTTTAGTACAACCCAGTGAGAAAAAATAGATGCTTATGCTTTGTAGTTCTCTGTTCCACTCCATCAGTAAAAACTACCAGCATGAATGAACATGTTGTGTATCTCCACAACATCTTGGCTCATGGATTCCCCTTATATTATCACCTCCATTATATCATCGTGATGTTTTCTTTATTGTCTGTGTCTCTTTTTAGATAACAGTGCTACCATTTCAGATTATAGTCCTTGGTTATGAGAAACCTAGTTTTATCCGTGGAATCAGAATCTGATGTCAGTGAATAGAAACACATTGATTTAATTAAGAAGGGAATTAAGTCCTTATTTATTATCTGTAATGTGGGTGTACTTTCTTACAGAAATCATACCAGTCGTAATGCTTTAAAGATTTGCTCTTTTAGCTGTCAGGACTCTCTTCTCCCTGTTAACTCCGTGTATCCTAATAATTCTAGGAAGCCTATAGACTGCAACTAGATAGTCTAAACATAACTGTACTTTATCCTTGCTAAGCTTTGGAAAGACATGAATATTGGCTGCCTCACTAGAGAAGTAACATCCTTACTGCTTACCTCAATCACTTTTATTACTTATTAAAAACAAAAAAAAAAAGGAAGAAAAACCCTAAAAACTCTGTCATACTCACTGCTTATTTGATGCTACCACCCCTACCTAGATCTGCAGGCTGCCCTTTCTTGGTCTCTGACTGGTGCATAGGTTGGTGTCACGTTATTGGATGTCCCTGAAGTAGTGAGTCCATCAGTAGGACACTCTCCACCTTTTTTTTCCAATCACTTCCATCTCAAAGACATGAAGTTAATTCTTTCAAGTTTTCATGCTGAAACAGGTCTACTTAAAGGTCTAAGTGAAAAATCCCACAGCTAATGCTTCTTGACACTCAGTTTTCAATTGCTTTTTTACATTTATTTTTAATACAAACAGAAAATGTTTTGCTTGTTTTGGAAGTAGCACTCCAGTACTTTTATTTTATGGTACATTAAACTATGCTGGTTCTGGGATTTATATTTTCGTATGTCAGAGACATTAGAAAATTTCAATGTTTTATGTACCTATGCATAAGGCAGCCCACACAATGCAAGCTTATGAATAAGCTGAGCAATTTTTACGCTTCATTTGCTTAATTACCTTGCTGTTACTATTTGTATATGTGGATGCAACATATATGTATTTTTTTATAATATTTGAGGTAATATCCGCTTTGAAATGAATGCATGTTTGCATAGCCTATCATTGTTTCTGCTAATCACTGAGAGACCATACTGGTGTTTATTTTTATCCATTGGAAAAAATGCACATTACAAATCCTGATAGTCCTTGGTCAGGAAAAGAAGTATTTTCTATAATGACTTAAAACCAGCTGATTTAGAGCTGTGTCATCTGCATGCTGTGTAAGCCAGATTGTAACGAAGCAGAAGTAGCCTGGGAGATTATTAGGAAATAGAAGAAGTGTGGTGATAGGGACTTCTGCAATCTGATACTTTACTGCCCTCTTCCCTCAAAGCATGGTGATTTTGAGATGGGTAATCCTATGAAAGCTGAAGCCTGAAACTCTTCTGGAACTGGGTCAGAAATTTTTATCTTCAGTACAAAAGATAACATGGCTCAACTGCTAAGAGAGGTTACTTCATGTAGCTTATTCTCACCCTACATACATCTTTTGTAACAGGTTTTACAGGCTCTGCTCCTGTGTGAACTTCAGCTCTTAGCTCATACATGCAAGTATTTAATCTTTCATTTACTTAGTATATTTACTCAGTATTTCTTTTAAAAAAGAAAAAATGGTACTGCTTTCTCCTTGAAGTTTGGATTCTGGGACAAACGTTTTAAATCACTTCTTGAGAAATTAGACAGATATGAGTAGTATTTGAATGGGAGCAAGATCTAAGACCACAAGTAGCACTACGAGTGTACGGATCAGTCTTTGTGAGATCATGGCCTAGTGGTCAGGGATGGTTAGATGTGTTCAGAATTACCATGGGGACATTTAGTGTTATGTAGCCTAGTATGTCATGTACGTACACCTTGCTCTTGAAAATATGTAATTTTCCCAACTACTTTCAATAGCTGGTATCTAAAACATAATTTCCACAATGTATAGTTAGATGAAGGGAATTTTGAATTTTTTTTCAGTAAGTGTTCTAGTGCTTATGTTACAAGGAAATGTTAATGAAAGGCGTATTTGAATTTTGAAACATCTACACTTGAAACTTGACTGTAAGTGTTTTATTCATCCTACAGTAAAGACGACCTATTAGCCAACAAAAGTAGTCAACAAGATTAGCCAGCAATGTTCTGCTCTAAAGTAGTGTTGAAGGATAATAGTTACAAGTAGCACGTATTTTGCAGGGAGCGTTGTGCACAAGAGAGATCTAACTCTTGTTCCAGAGTGTACAGTGTAAATGGATGACAGAGAAAGAGTAAGGAGAATAATGGCGTCACATAAAGATGGAGCTCCTTTCTGGAGTTAACACAACAGTTCTGTCAATAGCAGAGCTAGAAAATAGAAACCACTGGGCATGCATCTGTTTCCTGTGGTCTCTTTTAAGATAATCTGTAGATTACCTATTATTTTAATATTATACATATTATTTGAATAGGTAACAAGAACAAAGCAATTGTGATTTTATTTTTCTGTCACAAATGAAAAAAGACATGAAAAATATGTTGTGAGTTATTTCTTCTGCTGCGATATCTGGGCTTGGATAGAAGTGTGTTCAATGACTTAATGGCATTGATTTTTTTCAATACCATTATGTTGTTTTTACACTTCATCTGGAGGAGGGGGAAATTTTTGACCTTAAAAATACTTAAGGAGGTAAAACCAAGAGCAACAAAACTACCTGCTGTAGTCATGGGGAGAGGAATCACCAGTGGACACCTTTTTTTTGTAAAAGTTTTATCAATGCAAAAAGGCCACTATTGTAACTGTTAAGCCAAAAATGTAATTCAGCCCTTGTATGTTATTAAGCTAGTGAAAATAACAAACAAAATACAGTGATCATCTGGTTTACCAAATATATTGCAAATACTTGATAGCAAGTGTAAAATATACGTATAATAGTGCATACATACATTTAATAATACTTGTAGTGCATATAAAAGAAGAGAGGAGTTGGAGAAAACAATGTTTGTGATGTTTTACAGATCTGCTTTTGTCTTAACTGTTCTGACATTAAAAATAGTAGAAGTAACTATGATCTTTGTTTGTATGTTCCAGATATGTTTTTTTATCTCCTGACATTTTCTCTAGTACTTTGTCAAGATGATAGTTCAGGTGTGTCACAATCACAATGCACAGAAAGAATTATGAAATCAGACACACATGTTAAATAGCAGTATTTAGTACATAGTACTAATGTAATACCAATAAAGTATTAACTAGTAGTAATTTAGATGTACAAAATTATAGTCTCTAAGAGATAATTTAAATTAAATTTCAATGTTATTCGTTGTTAAATTGTCCTTGTCACATCTTTAATACATGATATCTAGCCCAAAATACACATCTTAACTATGACCAGGGAGATGCAACCTACCTAGCTGTGAATAGAGAGTTTTCTCTTTTTAAGCTGCCTAGTGTGTCAGATCATACACTTTGAACTTAAATAAATAAAATTGTTTTGACTAAAATGAATTACCTCTCTTATGCCTTTTAAAAAACTAAATGCAAGTCCATAGAATTTTCAATAGTTTTTATTTAAAACTTTAAAATAATTTGCAGTATTACTTTTTCTTTAGACATTTTAGGATTGCTTTATTTTTCAAGTTGTCCTGGTTTGGGCCAGGACAGAACCGATTTTCTTTTAGTAGCTTTGCTTTTTAGTTA
>VZSC01007507.1:5594-25811 GCA_013398225.1 Steatornis caripensis | reverse complement strand
CCGACATTTTTCACTCGCTCCCCCAGGGCTCTGTAGTCTGCCTTAATTCTGGTCAGACTCCGGTGTGCAGTGTCATTTGTACCCACGTGAAAGAGCACCAGCGGATAATAGCCCATGTTCTTGGTAAGTTGTGGCACCCTCTCGGCAACGTCTCTTATCTTAGCTCCCGGAAGGGGACAAACCTCTCTCAGCTCTCTGTCAGGCCGGCAGATGGGTGCCTCAGTGCCTTTTAACAGAGAGTCCCCCACTACGAGTACTCGTCGTTTCTTTTTATGGCGACCACCCTGTGAAGGTACAGGGTGTCCTTGCCGTTCTTCTTCACCATTGTCATGGGCATCTGTAGGTGTTAAAGTTTCAAATCTGTTTTGGGTCTTGATACCGGAGGGTGGAGACCGAGGTGGAGCCTTGCTTTTGCGGGTCACCAGGGTCCAAGGCGCCTGGTTCTCAGCAGCGTCCTCTTCACCAACGTGGTTCTGGAACCAAGTACCTCACTGCTTTGATTCACACTGCCTTTAAACACGAGGAAGAACAAACCTGGTAAAACATTTATCATAAGGAGATAAATAAAACTTTCAATAGATTACATATGCATTTGTGGATGCATATTGGATGATCACACAAAGAGAAGCACTACTGAAAGTGTTTGTGACTAACTGTAGATACTGTTTTCAGAGAAGTTTAGAGATGCAGTTAAGAAGTAGAAGAAATTGTTAGTTTCTGTGTTAAGTTTTAGTATTATTATGGCCAAGTTAGGTTCTTATAATGATATCCTGGAATCCATTAAGAAATATGGAATTTTGAGTATCGATCTAATCAAGTAACGATATTCACCCACAAAAATGCCTTAGCAAAATGGGAAAAAAACAGACAAAACTTAAAAGTGCAAGTCAAACAATGGAAATACTAGGCTAGCTTAGCATGCTTTTGATGATTGCAAGACATTTTCTTGGTCGAGGTTCTCAGTTTCTTTAAACAGGGACTGCAGTTTGACCTCAGTGGAAAAGCAATGCTTTATGCTAGCTCTATATTTTTAAGCAATTGAATATAAGAGTCTGATAACATTGAGGGGTAGGGTCAATTGTAGGATATCTTTGCATTGCAAATTGTTTGCAACTTCAATGTCTTCCTTTGTTTTTCCATTTTTTTATTTCTTTTTTAATGGGAGTATTTATGTCCTTTTGACCTTACTTTGATAGTACTGATCTGTTCTCCATATACTGGTGATTGCAGCTCAGAATTTCTGAGTCTAAATGCACATTGCTGAGGTTTTTTTCCAGTAGTATGTAACTTAATCTTACCTCTGTCTACAACGAAGGGCTTTATGTTTTCTCTAACAGTTTAATATGCTGAGCCCTCCCAGAGAGAGACAACAAGGAGGGAAGTTATGTCCAAATAGCAATCTTTAGTCTCAATTTATTTATGGTTCTATCTTACAAATGTCACACAAATCATATTCGTGTTTAATGAATAGTGAAATGGGAATAAAAACTCGTGTAATGTTACTATGGATCTTACATATAGTATAAATTTTAAAGTTACGCGTATAAACTTCTACATGCAGTCTTTCTCACAAATGTTCCTAGAATTTTAGCCATTAACTCAAATGTTTAGTCAGCTTCTGGTGAGATGTGCTCTTACATAGCTGCCTTTTCTTTCCTGGTTTTCTTTACGCTGTTCTTTCGCTTTCAGGAATCATGTTTACAACATTCATATACTGGTTCACTTGGCTTCTTCAGATTCTGTGCTGTATTGCTCAAGTGTATCCAGAGTGCAATCACTGCTTTATTTAGTTTTCTGTGTCTAATCCAAACCTGAAAGCTCTTGAAGCAGAGAGAAATGTATTATTTTGCATGTCTGCAAAACATCTCAAGTATTTATGGACTTGTCTAAAGATTTGGATTTTGCTGGTATGAGGAAAGTACCCCTGATTACTTCATACCATGTTTCAGTTACGTATTTCTACACTCTTTTAATATTAAAGTTACTAGCTTAGACAATCTTAAGAAAACCTTTTGAAAAAGATTTTTTTTAAGAAAAAGCTTAAAAAATGCATTTAAAAGTATTAAAAGTTAGTGTATTGACAAACAAGAACTCAACAGCAGTAGTGCTCATTTTCTTTAGCAAAAATCTGTGTTCTTCCTACATTCATACAACACTGATTCTTCCCTTGAAGCTGTTCTTGTAGTTAGGTACTCAACAAGGAGGCAGCTTGCAAGGTGGTTTAGTCAGCCCCTCTGAGTCCAGTGATTTAGGATCACTGCTGCATTTGAGTGCTTGACTATTTCCTGATTGGAATATTCATAATTACAATTTGTTTTCCCCAAATCTACTGAAAGGCTTTAGTGTCTACATAAAAATGTAAAAGAACAAGAAAAAGCAAAATAATTTTAAATCATAACTCTAGTTCTATTTTTGGTTTGTTTTTTTTTTTTTTTTGTAAACTGGTGTTAGCTAGTGTCCGTTTTTAAATGTACCCCTGATGTTTTGGGTTAGACATGAGATTTAATTCACAACAATTGATTACTGGTTCTACATGGTGATCGTAAATACTTATGTACATGTTTTACAATTGCTGTTGTTGATCTTCTATCCAGTTTGAGCAGTACTGCAAAGAGAGGCTTGAGTGTCTACATAAGAAAAAGGACAGGAAAATATAAAATAATTTTCAATCACTAAATTAGACGTGAAGGATAAATGTAATATCTACATTAAATATCCTTTATCCATACAAATTTTTTTTCTGCTCATTGTGTGGTAAAGATACTTAGTTGTTGTCAAAAAAACCCCAAAGCAAACAAACAAAACCCCCGAAACCCCATCCAAAAGCTCCACACATATTTCTAAGGATAAAGTGATGCTATAAACAGAGATTTAACTTGTTGAATTATTTAGATTTCAGTATAAAATATTTTGGGTCTGTATGTGTGTTAACTAACTTTAATTAGTTGCCTGGGGTCAGCTACAGAAATACAACTCCATTCCCACTGGACATCTAATACTGTTGTCTAGTAACAACCTATAAAGGGTGTTGGAATGAGCTGATGTCCTGGTTCATTCAAGACTGGCACACCAGATCCTACAAAGCTTGAGTCCTCAGGATATTGCTGGCAGTGGAGAAGTAGCTCTGCTGAGCTCAAATCTGGTTAACGGCTAAAGAGCTCTCCAGGCTATAAAAGGATGTCTACCCCATGCTTGTACATGTGAATCAAGTCATGTTTCTTTCCAGAACTGAAAAAAGGACAGATTCTGCACAACTAGAGCAGCTTTTTTATATCTAAATATTGTCTCTCTTACTTGCGTAGGAAGTGCATTGTGAAATGGAGGCTATTTTTTTCAACCAGATTTTTTTCTTTTGTTTTTTAACTGCATCAGTTTCACTGTGTTAGCCACTGGTTCTTTGTTACTTTTTCGTCTTACTTGATTTTTTCCTATTGGGACAAAAAAAGCAAAAGAAATAACAGTAAACAGAATCAGAACTTGTGGTGGGAAGGAATCTGTACGGATAAACTGTGTTGTTATCTCAGAGCCATTTTGTGCTGGTTTTATGTTTTACAAATGGATAGGTGACAAAAAAATTCTGATGTGTACTACATATTTGCCCAGAGGGCAAGAGATAAACTCTCTAGTCATTTAAATTCAAGGACAGTTCATAACAGACTTTGCTGTTAGTCTTGAGAAAATTTTTGCACGTCAGAAGGGCAGTTTGAACAGATGCAAATTTTCTCATCTCCAGAGTCTGCCATTTTACGACACATGTGCTGCATAATTACACTTATATCCTCACAGCTCCACTGGAATATCACCTTTAATATATTCATCTCATGATATTAAATAGCAGGTTTTGCTGCTCTAGAATTAGATTGCATAGACTACATTTATGTTGTACGCTGTGGAACAGGGATAGTCTTCATTACACACAAGGCCTAAAGCAAGGAGGCCATCATATGTGATTGTTTCTGCAGAGAAAAAACAAACCATAAAATGATTAGAATTTTGTATATGTCTTAAAATAACATTAAAATGCATTTTTGTTATTTTCTTCTTAATTGGGAATCTGATATTGGAAACTGTGAGTTAATTTTATTTAAGGTAAGAAACATTTAGTATATTACTTAGATAATCTCCATGAGAATTTTCTGTAGCTTATTGTGCAGTAACTACGTCAGTGGTCCGTGACTGTCTTTTTCCTCATATGTGCAATGTTGGTTTCTAAGGTCTTGCACGTTTATAGGTACCCTTTGAGGGGACTAACATGATAAAAAATAGAGGAAAAGAAAAATAAGGTTTTGTTGGAATAAGTCAATTGCAGAAGAAACCAATTTTTGGTTTTGGCATTTTAATATAGCTCTTACTAAGCAGTGTGAAGCAACCGAATAATATCACTTAGTATTATCTAACCCTGTAATACAGGACAACGTACTGTCACCTGTACAGGCTATCTATCCAGTGCTTCTGTGTTGAGCATCCTGATGGATATGTCTTTCCTTTCTCTCTTTCCTGCAGCTGTTTAATGGCTCTTTTTTGTTGTTTCTTTGTTGGCCAGTGAGTTTCTTTGGTTTATGTTGCATCAATCCATACTCTACTGTTACAGTTTATTAAAAGATTACATATTGGATTCCAGGAGAGTATTCAATAGTATTTTTAGCCATGTGTAGACAGACCCTAGTATTTAGACAAATCCATTCTGAACTTGCAGAGGGGAGCTTGAATTTCAGGCTTAGTGACCAGAACATGACTGCCTTTTCCTTCTTCCCTTAGATTCACTGTTTCATTTTGAGAAGTTCTCTCTGCCTTAGTTTGTATATGTAAAGTAAGGTGATAATTTGAGTTCTTCCTCCATTAAAGACTCTTTATTGCTAGGAATTTTGCATTGACTTAATACAGATGTGGTTTATTTGTCTTTATTCTGAAATTTCCAAGAGTAGTCACATGCTGTACGCTGGAAGAGATGTTTCGGATCTGAGAGTTACCAGAGTTCAACTCTACCTTTGAACTTCTAGACTGGTATTTTAAGTCCCGATCACTTGGGGGAACTAACATCTCTGTTTTAAGAGTATAATTTTTCTTTATTGGAGAAAAATGAAATCACTAAAATAGAAACTGAAATGCAACATGGCTTTGGGCTTTGAATAGCAAATAAATGAGTAGTTGTTTGGATCTTGGAGAGAAAAAGTACTGTAGTTTTTTTCCAAATACATTTGAACACTCTCTAAATCATGGTTATCTGCATGTTTGCTGTTTTTAGGAAGAGGAAGGCACTGAGCTAAATTGTTGCTATGAATTTTTATGGATTTTATTTTACACAACTCTTAGCTACAGTATGAGCAGTAAAAGCTAAAGTGCTCTTTCATTCTGTGGTGATTTTGCATTCATTATTTATTGTTTACTACTGGGCACATGAGTGAGTTACTGGTTTGACTGAATAAAGAGTCACTGCCTTCAGTAATGACTTTCACTTCTTTTGCGATTAACATATGCCTTATACTTCTCAAAAATGGCTTTACTTTGAAATCAATGGTATTAGGACCAAATTATCTAAAGAAGGAAGCAGAAATAAAGTCTCAAAAGGGTAAGAACAGTTGATTCAGTAGCACAACTGGAGGCATCTAGTTTCATTTCAGATATATTTGGGTGCTTCTTCCAGTTCTCCCTCCAGAACATGACAGATCTTCCATAAGGACCCCAAGCAATAGCACAAGCTTTTTATTAATTCATCACAGTTAGCTAGTAACATTTCACCTACTGATTACTTTATGTATATCCTGTGAAGATGTAAAGGGTAAAGATCAGTTTTTAAGTGTGTGCTTACTTCCTGTGGTGTGTGCTGTAGTTACCTGTAGATTACAACTACAGTTGTTCAAATAGGTAACAAGTGAAATGCAGTTTTCAGAAAGGGACTTTAATTGCTGTATGACAAATTTTTGCTATCTTGTAAAAGCATCATCAGTTGCATGTCCTATAAAAAGTTGAGTAGAAAAAGTGTCTGGAAGACCAGAGAGATCTAACATTGTAGAAACTGCAAACAGAAGTATCGCAGGTAGAGGAAAACTTGGAATAAAATGCAAGAGTTAGTAAATGCTTGTAACTTTGGAAACCAAGCTACTTTTCCTCTTTTCTTGCAGCAAATGCTATTTCAGAATTTCTTCAGAGGATCTCAGATCTTAAGGAAAGTATTCATAAAGGGAGATAATGCAGTCTAAGACAAGAGGAAAGTTGCTTCTCAGTGCCTTATTTATGTTAAAAAATTGTCGGGAAATAATTTAAACTTATGATTGTAGCTGTATAGTATCACCTATATAGAGATGCATATTTAAATCTAGACTGTGTGAAAGACCAGAGCTAAAAGATACTCTGTAGAAGATTTGGATTCAGATGCTGTCATGTATAAGCTGAAGTTAAATAATTCGGTCTCTTCCTGCACTGGAAGACAAGGTATAATCTTGAAGTATTAGGGTTCACTTACAATATTGCCAAGTAAACCCTAGAGGGAAAGAAACAAAATTTCATTCCAGCATGTTTCAAGTTATATTTCTTTTATATTCAGGTGATGAGCTAACAAACTAGGCACTCGATGATGATGATGAAGATTATTATTGTTGTTGTTGTTGTTATTATTATTATTACATCTCTCCTATGAGGAAAGGTTGAGATCCCTGGGTCTGTTCAGCCTGGAAAAGAGAAGGCTGAGAGGGGATCTCATCAACGCTGATCGATATCTAAAGGGCAGGTGTCCAGAGGATGGGGCCAGGCTCTTTTTAGTGGTGCCCAGCGACAGGACAAGGGGCACTGGGCACAAACTGGAGCACGGGTAGTTCCCCCTGAACATCAGAAGGAACTTGTTTCCTGTGAAGGTGCCTGAGGCCTGGCCCAGGCTGCCCAGAGAGGCTGTGGAGTCTCCTTCTCTGGAGAGATTCAACATGCTCTAGGTGAACTTGCTTTAGCAGAGGGTTGGACTAGGTGACCTCTAGAGGTCAGTTCCAACTCCTACCATTCCATGTGATTCTGTGATTATTGTTTTATTATGTTGGGAAGAAAAAGAAACAATGGTAAAAAAAAATTGGACACTTCAGTTATGGGAAGGACAAAACTGACAGTGAAGAGTGTTTTTGTTTTTCTGTGCCTTCACTGAGGCAATCTTTTCTCACTATTTTCACTCTGGCTGTTTTGCAGGTAGTTGACCAGATTGACACGCTAACTTCTGACCTACAGCTGGAGGATGAGATGACAGACAGTTCCAAAACGGACACACTTAACAGCAGCTCCAGCAGCACAACAGCTTCCAGCTTGGAGAAGTTCAAGGTGCAGGGAAACGCACCACTCATCAAGCCACCCGCACACCCTTCCTCTATCCTCACCGTGCTGCGGAAGCCGAATCCACCCCCACCTCCACCACGACTGACACCTGTCAAGTGTGATGAGCCTCCAAGGCTGCCTCCTTTGGCCAACCCTGTCAAGACTAATGGTACCCTGCTGCGAAATGGGGGCTTGCCAGTTGGGCCAAACCGCATCCCAAACGGAGATATATGCTGTACACCGAACAGTAATTTGGAGAAAGTTGAGATGCAGGCTCTGATGCACAGACCTGAGAAAGAGCAATGTCCTCAGCCTGGAGCAAGGGAACGGGTACGATTTAGTGAGAAAGTACAGTACCATGGCTATTGCCCCGACTGTGATGTTCGGTATAACATTAAAAACAGGGAGGTGCACTTGCACAGTGAGCCTGCCTGTATTGTGGGAAAGCTGTCACACCAGTGCTGTCCTCTGCCACCTCCACCACCTCCACTGCCTCCGTTTCCTCTGGAAAATGGAGGGTTGGGGATAAGTCCCAGTAACAGCTTTCCTCCTCTAAGACCTGCGACAGTGCCTCCACAAACCGCACCAAAACCCCAGAAGACCATCTTGAGGAAGTCAACCACTACAACAGTGTGATGTATGCCTCTTGAAACAACTCTTTGTTTTCTTCCTATATATAAACATAAATAGGTAATGAGCACTTTCTACTTGAGCAATAAAAAGACCCAATGTATTACTCCCTGTGTCCAGTGAAGTGGCGTAAAAATCACAAGGTAAGTACAAAGAGGAATGCTTGTTGATGTTGTATTCACTAAAAAATGTGGCATAAAAAATTATGGCAAAGGATGCTGAAAAAAATATTTGTGCTTTGGTTCATATATCTAATGCAGTTTCATATCTATAGTGTTGTTTAAAAGGCAGTGAAAAGAAAGTTCAGTTTTAAAATACAGAGTGGTGATTCGTGATAGATTTCACTCTGTCATCTGACGTAAGGGAGTAACCATTGCTCCTGGATTTTGGGGCACTTCCTGTTTCTAGCAATTACCTTTTAAAATGTCATTTCATGAAGCAAAGCAGAGTACAGATAACTGCTTTTGACTGAATTTCAAGTAAATGCATTTTTCTCTACCTGACTGCTTGAGCAAAGGCATTGTATGTGAAGCAGTGCAATGAGGTAATCTTCGGACTTTTAGGCAGCTTAACCTTTGATGGGGAAGTAAAGAAGTAATTGAAAGGTGTGTTGACATGTCTTTGGAAAAGTGAATTATCTTGCATTTTTTTTCTCACTTAAGTCATTGTGCCACAGCCAAAGTGAGGTACAGAGCTTTCAGATGAGCAGGGATAGTCCCATTCAGTTCCCCACTATTTCCACTGCTCCGTATTTAAAATGGTAGTAATGTTTCATCTCACATTCGATAGCTGTAGGTTAAAACAACAAAGCACAGTCCTGCATTTTTCAGAAAGCTTTTGACTGGTGCAAATCTGTTTTTCAAGGCAAAGAAAATTTTGCCTAAGGTCTGCAAGGACATCCACTTGGTTTGTGTAAAGAGCTTTGAACTTGAAAAGCTCTGTGCAATTACGAAGCATTAACATGCAAAACACGATATTTTACATGTTGTCGCATTTTGATGGTGAACCCAATTAATGTTCTCACTAGTTGAAAAAAAGTCCTCAGTGTTTTTAATTATTTTATGGAAGAACATTCTTTTATTCTCACAAAGAGAATTTTCGGGACCTAGAGTTAAAAAACATATGATCAGTGAAGAAAATCTGATAATTAATGTGTTATTTACAAAAGTTATATGAAGTTAATCTCAAATGGCCCAACAGCTGATGTTATATAAAATCAGTATGCTTTTTTCAGCTGAAATGTAAAATGTACTCTATGGCAAAACAGACAAAACTAGACATAACAGATTTTTAATTTAAATTTCCATTTACATGCCTTAGTAGGTATTAAACTGAAAACTAATCTTCCAACAGTTTCCCTCATATACATATTATAGTATATTTATAGTATTTAAACTGAAATAATAATAATAATTATAAAAAATATTCTAACAGATAATTACCCTTTGAAAACCTATACACTAGACAAAGATTGTGTTTTGTGCAAACACACATTTAGGCTCCAAAGCTTAATTTTGTATTCCCTGCATAAAAGTGGTAAAGCGAGGAAATCATCTTAAATGCTTAATCATGCTTTCCCAAAATGCTCCCCGTGGGCTTTTCATGATGTGTATTACATTTCATATTGATTGACTATACTTAATCTTATGAGAGCTGTTGCCAAGTGAAGTCCCAGCACTTGCAGCAGGAGGCAGTAACTCATTCTGCATGTGTGCAGGATCTTTGCTGCCCAAATGAAGTTTCTGTCAGATGGATTATGCTCATGCCCTGGAACTCTACTGCATCTCCCTTGCTCACACATTGAAAATTACATTGAAAATCACCGGAACAATGTGTGGACAGATTCACGTTGCATATCTGCAAGTTTTTCTTTTAAAAAGAAAACTTTGGCTGTCTGTTTGATTTTATCACTACTGTGGAGATCATATACCAGCTGTTATAATCTAGTTTAATGTTGTTTCCTTCTTAAAAGAGCTACTGTGTATGAGAAATTATAGGATAATGCAAATCAAAATTTGCATATTTTATATAAAATATTTCTGCTCATCTTAATTTAGAGAAAATAACACTGAATAACTTTAAGGAGGATGGTCTGCTGCACATGTCTTACCTCACTTTTTCCAGTATAAACTCATCTCAGATAGCAGAGCACAGTATTTCTCCTCTGGATTCTGTCCCTGGACTTGTTAGAGTCTCATGAACGTATTAGTATCTTCAAGTTAGATGATGTATTCTAAGGATGTGCATTGGTATATATGCAAATTTCAGTTTTGTTGCAGTGTTAAGTTTACATTTCTCAGCTCTGGAAAGTTTAAGTGGCATCTGACTTCCAGCATTTCATGTTCAGTTTTGGTATCTAACATCTTCCATCTTGCACTTTGTCTTCTCTTGCAGAGGCGCTTTCTTGTCTCTTTCCCTGTGCCTCCTGAATACCCTTTCACAAACTTCTGTCATTCTTTGCTCGTTTTCATCGGGGGCAAAATGATATGCTATAAAAATAAAAGATGCAGCTTTTCACATGCAATGCTGCTTTTGGACAGAAATGCAGTTTCCAAATGTGAAGGAAATACATTGTTTTTCTGAAAAGTTTGCTAACTCAGGCTTTCTTTAATGCACTAAAATGTTCCAAGGTCTCTGTTGAACCATGCCATGAACATTGAATCAATTCTTCTCTCTTAATGAGGTCTCTGGCCTGTGTCCTATTGTAAGGTATTTTCATCAGCATAACAGTTTCATGTTATTAATATGACAGAACAAAATTCAGGTTGAAACAGGTAAATTTGCAAAGCATAGGAAACAATTAACTTTAAACTTTGCAGCACTGTCTGGAAACTTCTAATATAAATGGCATAAGAAAGAAAGCAATACTATATTCAGCCAACAGTGTTTTTTATATTTATATTAGGAATGTAATCTCTGTAAAGCATTTTTGAACACCTATAACATAGCATGTTTCACACCTTACTGAGGAAAATACAATAAACTAACCAGAACCACACAGGAATTGTGTGCCTTTGAAACGTAAATGTAGCATCTTTGAGATTATACTTAGTGTTTTACAAAGACGTCAATAGCCGAAGTAATGCAAGGCCATTAACAGTACTCAGAGCTTTAATTCAACATTTGCTATCATTTCAGACTGCTACTCAGTTTTGATTCCCCAAAGGTATTTTAAAGTCTCAGTTGTCCAGATCTAGGTTTCTCAAATGCAAATAGAAGGAAACGGTGATTTCTATCAATTTAATGAAGGGGACAAGCATAGGAAAGTGAAAATAATCAATGAAAATTGCTTGATTTGTAGTAATGGCATTGATTAATAGAAGCTAGCCTATAGATGGAACACTAGGAGAGTAAAATCCAGTAACAATCTTTTTTGAGGACATAAGGTAAGAATCTTCAGAAAGATCATGGATCTTCTTTTCACCAAGTCACTGGTGTTCCTTTTCTGGAGTTGTTACACCTATCACATCGTCCATTGTTCGTAGAAACAGGAACAGGTTCCAAATATTCAGCCTCATTTTTTATTATTAAATCAATATTTTATTAAAAGTCTTATGTGAAGTAAATGAAGTAGACTACAGCTCTGTTAACTTCCTTCAGATAACTTGATTATTGGTTTTGAGGCAGAGTGCAGTGTGAATTCTTTAATTACCAGAGGGAGTTTGGTATGCCCTCTGGACCTGCTCAGATCTGTTTGTTTCCATGTTCTAATTATGGTTTTCCTTTCAGTGATACCACAAACAGTAATTTTACAGGTGAAGATAAAATCATACTGTGGTTGCTACATGACTCATCTGATTTACTCTTAAAGTAGGCATGAGTATTGGGCACATATTTTTACAGGGGCAGAATTTCTTGTTTCCAGTTTGTATATATGCTGTGAGCCATGCTTTTTCAGAGATGGGGTGTGTGTACAGAAGCAAAATACTTATCCACAGTTCAAACTAGTAATAATAATTAAATTGTGAGGCGTAGAGCTGCAGTAAGGTCTTGTAAGTGAGGTACATGCAAAGGCACGTGGTAGAACAAATGTCTATGGTAAACCATGGCAAGCACAATGTTTAGAGTACTTAATCTGAAAAATACCTGGCACCTATTGAATAGCTTCTTCGTATTTTGTAAGGCAATGTATGATATATAGCATGCGATAGTTACATGCTGCAGCCTAGCTTTTCTGAATCTATTAGCACAGACCGTGGAGTTCATAACTTAAGCAGCAGCAGCAGCACTGGTGTAACTGGCCCAACATGCTGTACATGCAATGTGTACATACAATCTGCAGTTCAGTCTCATCTTTTGCTAGTAGTAGTTACAGGGTGATGGTTTTTAAATTGGAAAAACCAGCAGGGATTTTACCTTACTGGCCTCTTTTGTGGTGGGGAAGAGCCCGAGAGAAAAAATTTCTCACTCAGTCCTAATTTTGACAAGGTATCTGTAGTAATCCATCTTGGGATAGCTCAGGGGAGCACGTGCAAATTAACTTTAATTCCTGATCTTAAATAATTTGACATCTGACTACCTCATGTTGGTCAAGGAGTTCTATCGTTAGCTGAGGCTGGAGCTGTCAGGATAAATGTACTTGACCAGGTACTTTGCTGTAGGAGATTGGCCTGTGCTCTTATCAACCTGTGCAAGCCTGCTACTGTTCTCTTTTTTCGCATTTGTTCGTATATGGCAAAGTCCTCATGTTACTCATGGTTGGAAAGTTCTTTGTTAAGAAATTGCACTGTGCACTGCATCCATCAGCTGGGCGGCATTGTTTTGGCGCTGTAAGCAAGTGGGACCATTGCTGTATTTAGGTTGCTCAGTCTTTTGTGATGCTGAATCTTTGGAAATTTCGAGGCTGAATTTTCTTATTGTTGAGATAATCAGTGCCCTGTCAGGTTATGAAAATACGGTGAGAATCTGTGATGTAGGTATGACTGAGAGGAACTTGAATATTTTGTATTTTGCAGGACTTTGGTATTGCAAGATTGTGTATGTTTTGTGGTGTGAGGTTTTTTTTTTTAGATGTAGATGAGAAAAAAGTCAGGTTTGATTCAGTAAAAGAAGTAGAACAGAAATTGCAGCCGATAGCCAGCCAACTGCAGTGCTTCAAATAATAAACCCAGGACTGTTCTGCTGCTTTGCTTGCGGAAGACAAAGAGTGAGCTCCACAAGTTGTTGTATCTTCTCCTCAAGAGAAGAGGGTTTTTATTGCATTCTGAAATACTCTGAAATAAATATTCTGGAATATTCTTTAATGAACTGAGCACAGTCTGCTTCACTGTAGGTTGTAAATTACATTCATAATAAGAAATTCTATTTTGATAAGAGTTTTCTGATCTCAGATCTGTCCCCTTATGTTGTGTGGATGACTTCTTTTGCAATCTTGCAAGTGATAGTGGAAAAAAAATTACATAAGGGAAAAGTAATAGGTAAGTCATGAAAAAAAGGAACCTTGAACAAATATGTTTAAGTATATTCTTCAGTAGTAGTTGCATGATTATGACTACATCAATCTCAGAGTTAGTTATTCTTTAAGTATGGTTATTATCATTACTTTAAACTTGATCTTGAATCACTTTAAGCATGCGAACAAGAAAAAAAGCCAGTCAGTGGCAGAATTTTTCATAGAAGTGTTTATTTCCTTTCCAGTTCCATGTTGACTTTGCTAAATAAAAGTTATTAATGCATGTCGGTCTCCTTCCTAGATAAATTAGCATGTGAAAAACAGAAGATGATGATAATACCTTTTAATATAAATCTCTAATGCCTACAGCATTTTTTCTTTTCTAATACAGTGATGATTGTGTACGGGAGCTACAAATTAAATTTTCTTCTGTCACCAAGGAGTAACTAACATACAGTGATTTTAATGGATTACTGTTTTCCTTCAGTTTCACAATTTCAATATGATTACGCGGTTGAACTTTAAAATGCTGATTTTGGGCTTCAGATCCATGTGAGACAAAACATTGTGTTGAGCAGTCATTAAGACGACCTACAGCCAACACCAGTGGAAGCAAACTTTTGAAACAAAGCAAATGTACTTTTCTCACACCCACTGCAAAAGGATTGGTTGCAGAATCTTTCTGGTACTACACAAAAAGCTGTTTGTATGTCTGTAGGTTCCAGTTTCTTCCTTGTTCATAAAAAACATTCCACAGTGACATCTACTTTGGTAAATGTTATATTTGGAAATATTCAATATTAGGAAATGCTGATTCACTGAAGATAATACAAAGCAAAAGAAAAACCTCACTGATTCTCACAATATCATGTATTTGGTCTTATGAGAAAACTATATAGCAGTTATTTCTTACTAGTGTATAACAAGACACATATGAAGAAAGGCACTTTTGCTACTATGTAGTAATTGTTACAGATGAAAATGCACTTCTTTCACATTGGACAGCAATACATCTCTGTACTGATGAAATGTGTGAAGGAAATGGTCTAGTGACAAATTGAGTTTATTCATACCTGTGTGGACCAGCTTCCTCATACTGTATTGTTAAACCACTCCAGCTGAATCAATACCAAAAAATTATCAGATAGATAGATAAAATGATTTTTGTTTTGTTTGTTTTCCTTCTTTTAACTTGGATTCTAAGATAGTATGGGTCTTTCTTTATATGCGAGAAACAGAGGCTTGTGGGGTTTTATTTATTTAAAGCATGGGATATGCATATGCTTGTTCTACAAGCCTAACACGGTGGAAACAGTGGGTAAAGCACTAGCAGAATCAGAAATAATAGAACCAGGCCATTCTGTCCATGCTGGAAACAGCAACATTCATCTGTATCTGAAAGCTGCCTCCATTTACTCCAGAACTTGTAAAGTACAGAGGTTTTGAAGAATATACATAAATAAATCTACTCATACCTTAACTTGTACTACATTACCTGCACAGGTAAGTATTTGAAATGCCTCTCTTCTTTTAGCTCACTGACTAAATAAAAGAATAAAAATCACTTTTACTACTTAGGATGTAAGTGAAAAATAAGGGTGGTATCATCATTAAAAGTAAGTTCCTGTGCTAAAATTGAAGATAGAGAAATAATACAGAAAGCTAAGTGGCTTTCAATAGGACTTTTATAATTGGCAGTAAAGGGGACTTTTATTATTAGCTGTCAAGTGAATGTAGAACCCATTAATGAATGCACAGAAAACATGAGATTTAATAAGATATAACAAATAAAGAAGAATGTGCTTAATTGCTTTGTATCCTATTGTGTGGGACAGGAAAATGATAAATTTAATGGGAGATTCTAATGAGTTAATAAGTCTTTAATATCTCTGGAACTTGTCCATTAGATGCAGCATGATAGAAGTTATGATGCATAGTTGTACTACCCAGAAGGAGCATTGGGAGACAATTACAGACTTCTTCCTGGAGGGACTGTGTGCCTAGCACTGCAGCATTTCTAGACCTGAGATATCTAAGGGGCATTATATCTCAGTATCCTTTGCATAGCCAGCCACATCTTGCAAGTCAGTGTAATAAGAATGCAGTGCCTCAGTGCACTACAGAAAACACTAACCACACAATTTGCTCAGCCCAGGGTTTAATTCTACCAGAATTATATAGAATTTGAGCAGTTTGAAACTCCTACCATACTCTTCCCTTTCTTTCTCCAGAAATGCACAGTAGCGTAAGCATGGAATAAAGTTTGCCCCTAAGTGTTTAGCTTTATTTAATGTGGCTCAATATTACTAAATTTTATTGGATGTGACAATAAAAATGCTGATAAAGGATATTCAGATACTCTCAGTTCACTTTTAACTGTCAACATGCCAATCATCAACAGTCAGTGCTGGGAAGTGAACAAGAGAGAAAACAATTTACCTTGCCTGCCTTATCATACATTGACTGATACTGGACAGCCAGTTTGACTCCCCACGCTATCACTGAGTTTACTTTTAAGCAGACGAGTGCAGCTAAGGTGATTGATTGTCACAAACAAAAGGTGTTGTATTTCATAGGTTGAAGGGCTCCTTGATGTACTTGTCACAGATGAAAATAGTCACCGGATTATGGTCAGTGCTTTTCATCCTAAATATTCAGAATAAAGATTCTGACAGCATCTTTCATGCTTGAATATTAGAGGAGGGAAGAGAGTGGGCATTTTTATCACCTCTTCAGGCAACATCAAAAGCTTTCCATCAGAAGCCTATGTAGTTTCTTATCAGAACTGGCCTGGCCTTCTAGACTCTGATTTTGGCCTGAAGACTCAACGGCTGAGGTTCCCTGGGGCTCTCAATTTCCCACTAAAGTATTGGTAGCTCAGGAGGTCTGTTTTATAGATCATAGTAGTAAATCTACCAAAAGACCGAAATAAAACACTTATTTCAGTAAAGAATTTTAATGATATATTTGTCTCCATTAATTTTTTAAAAACTCTTTATTGTTCCGAAGTGAAATAAAATTTCTATCAAAATTTTAAAATGAAAGGAAAAAAATACTGAGTTTGTTTCATTCAGCAAGATTTCCACTTGTCCAAGATTTAACCTCTAAATGTGTAATAGAAATGGATATTGACAGTCTAGAGAATTTACTAGTCTAGATTCAGAAAATATCTTATGCCATCGAGATAATTTTATACTAGCTGACTTAGGAATAACAAAGTATTAAAACTGCCCTGACTGTATAGGGTGCAGTCCTCCAACAACATACATTCTTAGTTTAGAGGCACCTAAAGGCATAAAAGGATACGAAAGAGATATATTAAGACTTCTCATGTTTAGCTACATATACAATTATTTTTATGCTCAGTTTTTGTTGGTATTGAGGCAAAATCAATAGGTGGTGCAGAGTCTGGTTGGAGGCCTGTGACCAGCGGTGTTCCCCAGGGGTCAGCGCTGGGTCCAGTCCTGTTCAACGTATTCATCAATGATTTTGATGAAGGGACAGAGGGTACCCTCAGCAAGTTTGCTGATGATACAAAGCTGGGGGGAGCGGCTGACTCACCGGAAGGCTGTGCTGCCATTCAGCATGACCTGGACAGGCTGGAGAGTTGGGCGGAGAGGAACCTGATGAAGTTCAACAAGGGCAAGTGTAGGGTCTTGCACCTGGGGAGGAACAACCCCATGTGCCAGTACAGGCTGGGGGTTAACTTGCTGGAGAGCAGCTCTGCGGAGAAGGACCTGGGAGTGCTGGTGGACAACAGGCTCACCATGAGCCAGCAGTGTGCCCTTGCGGCCAGGAAGGCCAATGGCATCCTGGGGTGCATTAAGAAGAGTGTGGCCAGCAGGTCGAGGGAGGTGATCCTCCCCCTGTACTCTGCCCTGGTGAGGCCGCATCTGGAGTACTGTGTCCAGTTCTGGGCTCCCCAGTTCAAGAGAGACAGGGAACTACTGGAGAGAGTCCAGCGGAGGGCCACAAAGTTGATTAGGGGAGTGGAGCATCTCTCGTATGAGGAAAGGCTGAGAGAGCTGGGTCTGTTCAGCCTGGAAAAGAGAAGGCTGAGAGGAGATCTGATCAATGCTCACAAATATCTAAAGGGTGGATGTCAAGAGGACGGGGTCAGACTCTTCTCAGTGGTGCCCAGCGACAGGACAAGGGGCAATGGGCACAAACTGGAACACAGGAAGTTCCACGTGAACATGAGGAGGAACTTCTTTACTGTGAGGGTGACAGAGCACTGGAACAGGCTGCCCAGGGAGGTTGTGGAGTCTCCTTCTCTGGAGATATTCAAAACCCGCCTGGACGCGTTCCTGTGCAACCTACTCTAGGCTAACCTGCTTTAGCAGGGGCGTTGGACTGGATGATCTCTAGAGGTCCCTTCCAACTCCTACCATTCTATGATTCTATGAAGTACTTCTACAGGTACGTCAGCCAGAAAAGAAAGGCCAAAAACAGTGTACACCCCTGATTAACAAGACTGGCAAACTGGTAACAATGGACAAGGAGAAGACTGAGGTACTCAACAACTTTTTTCTCTCAGTCTTCACTGTCAGTTTCTCTTCCCACACCTCTTGAGTGGATGGACCTCAAGGCAGGGACTGGGGGAGCAAAGTCCCTCCCACTGAAAGAGAATATCAGTTTGAGACCACCTAGAGGAATCTGAACATACCTAAGTCTATTGGACCTGATGAGATGCATCCCAGAGTCCTGAGGAAATTGGCTGATATAGTTGCCAAGCCACTCTCCGTGATATTTGAAAAGTAATGGTGGTCAGGTGAAGTCCCTGGTAGCTGGAAAAAGGGAAACATTGCACCCATTTTTAAAATAGTACAAAGGAGGACCGTGGAAACTACTAGCCCGTCAGCCTCATCTCTGTACCTGGAAAGATCATGGAACACATCCTCCTAGAAGCTATGGTAAGGCACATTGAGGACAGTGAGATGATTCAAGACAGCCAGCATGGCTTCACCGAGGGCAAGTCCTGCCTGATGAGCCTGGTAGTGATGCAGTGCCTACATCACAAGAGCTAGGAATATCATCTATCTGCATTTCTGTAAGGCTTTTGATGCGTTTCCCTAGGACATCTTTTCTTTAAATTGGAGAGAGAAGAATTTGATGGATGGTCTATTCAGTGGATAAGGACTTGGCTGGATGGTTGCATCCCGAGACTAGTGCTCAACAGGTTAATGTCCAGATGGAGATCAATAGCAAGTGGCATCTTTCAGGGGTCCATACTGGGACCAGTACTAAGTATCTTCATCAGTGACATAGACAGTGGGATTGAGTGTGCCCTCAGCAAGTTTGCAGATGACACCAAGCTGAGTGGTGCAATTGACACAGTGAGGGACTGGACATCATCCAGAGAGACCTGGACAAGCTCAAGAAACAGGCCTGTGTGAAGCTCATGGGGTTCAACAAGGCCAAGTGCAAGGTCATGCACCAAGGTAAGGGCAACCCCCAGTATCAATACAGGCTGGAGGATGAAGGGATTGAGAGCAGTCCTGCAGAGAAGAATTTGGCGGTACTGGTGGATGAAAAAAGCTGGACATGAGCTGGCAAGATGCGCTTGCAGCTCTTGTATGAGGACAAGCTGAAAAAGTTGGGTTTGTTTTGTCTGGAGAAGAGAAGGCTCCAGGGACACCTTATTGCAGCCTTTCAATATTTAAATGGGGCTTATAAGAAAGATAGGGACAGCCTTTTTAGCAGGATTTGTAGCAATAGGACAAGAGATAATGGTTTTAAACTAAAGGAGGGTAGATTCAGACTAGGTATAAGGAAGAAATTTTTTATGATGAGGGTGCTGAAACACTGGAACAGGTTTCCCAGAGAAGTGATAGGTGGTCCATCCCTTGAAACATTCAGGGTCAGGGTGGACGGGGCTCTAAGCAGCTAATGTAGTTGAGGATGTCCCTGCTCATTGCAGGGGAGTTGGTCGAGATGACCTTTGCGGGTTACTTCCAACCCAAAGCATTCTATGATCCTGTCCCTTTGGCCTATGCATGTCCCTTAGAATGGACTCTATAATTCTTATGCTTCAGAAAGCAGGGACTTGATTAGATGCTACTAGAAGTATTTAGTCACATCAGCACTTTTACTTCATGTGTGATGACAAGAGAGGCAGTTAAATTGTGATTAAGAACTCTGAAAGACATAGTAGAGTGCAGGGAGGATCAGTCTGGTGCAGAGACCTGAAGAAATGAGATCCTGTGGGCATAGTATAAATGTTGCTCTGGCTCATGTCCCTCAACGGGTGTGAATGGTTCCCCTTCAGGGTCTTTTAGATGATCACCCAAAGATATGTTGGTGCTATCTTACATGACTCACAGTATACCCACAGCGATGTCTTTGTATAGTGGTAGTCTGGTAGCTGGTAGTGTAACTCTTGGGTTAGATCAACAAATACTTCTTCCGGTGTGTGAACATCACCAATCTTTTACCATCTCTACTAGTTCAAGGCATATCTTTCTAGGAGGAAGTTATTGATAAATTACAGACATCACAATATGAAAGTTAATAGATTAAAATAAAGATAGGAATGTTTTAGCTGTCATGCAAAAAGCTCTAGGTCTTGGAGCAAAGATATGTAGCACTAGGAAAAATAGGAAAATGTTCTTGACTGGGAGAGTGGTCGATCACTGGAACAGGTTCCCCAGGGAAATGGTCATCGCACCAAGTCTGTCAGAGTTCATGGAGTGCTGGATGATGCTTTTAGACATATGATTTAGACATCTGATACTAACAAACAGAGAAGGACTGGTTGGAGATGTGAAGGTTGGGGGCAGCCTTGGCTGCAGTGACCATGAGATGGTGGAGTTCAGGATCCAGCGTGGAAGAAGCAGGGCTACAAGTAAGATTAGAACCCTGGACTTCAAGAAAGCTAACTTTGCCCTCTTCAAAGACCTACT